>JAJEJO010001918.1:332494-431727 GCA_020662805.1 Glaucomys volans
AGGCACTACTACAACAACCCCATACCTTGAGGTAATGTTCCAAAAAGATAAAAGACAAAATGCCCTGATCTTCCCATTTCTCAGACCCCTCCCCCCACTCCCGTGTATCCTAGACTTTTCTGAACAAGGTGGATCTTCCTGTGACCTTGCATTCACAGCTGGCAGAAAATACCCTGTCTTCATTTCTTTCTCCTGTTTCCAGTTGAAGAAGACAATTGCTTATTAGCAAAACTGCCTCTGATTACAGGTCATGACAGGGGCTGAGAGATAATTGAACAAAATACAGAGTACCTCTGTATATGCTAAACAATGTTAACTCCTGGAATGTGCAAGGAGAACGTAGGCAGCCTGGAAGATCTCAGGATTGTGAGCGCTGAGTTAGGATACTGAAGGAGAACAGACAAAGAATTTCAGATGTGAAGGACAGTGGCTAGTTGCCTTTCAGGAGGAAGATACAGGCACAGCTCTATGGCCAGGAGACTGCACTGTGTTCACAAAGCCTGGAAACAGCAGGCAGACAGCTGCCCTGGAGCTGGCATAGGGTATCTCCACTGCCAAGGGCCCTCTGGTGCAGCCTCAGCCAGCCCATGCTCGCCCTAGGGACCCCCAAGGCCCACCTCACCTCCTCAGGGCAGCCCTGTGGTACATCAAAGTCACTAGAATTGGAGACTCCACCAAACCACTCCTTCCTTTGCGTCCCTCCCACAGCAAATCATAATCTTGCGGGCAGACAATGAAGATAGGACAACTATTCAGAAAAAAACGCATGGCTGGGGAGGCTCAGGACATGTCCTGACTGCACCTGCAGGTTTTCTTTTCCTGAGGCCGCCAGGCACTGGCTGTGCTGCACCTGCCGCGGGCCAGCGCCTGCCTCTCAGCCACATACCTGGGTGCTGTGCAGGCCCTGGCCTGCTCCACATCCTGCTCTGCTGTGATTCTGTCTTCTCTGCTGCGCTCCTTCTCAATAGCCTTGGTGAGGCGAACCTGTCACTCTTACACCCGCCATTTGATGTTCTGTAATCATGTGGCCATGAAAGAAACAGAAAAGAAATGCTCTCCTGCTTATCTCTGTTTTCCTTAAAAGAAAAAAATCCATGCATGAAAACTGTTTCCCCTACTCAGTTAACTTTTTCTTTTTCCACCTCCTTCTCCCTCCCTTCATTGTTGTCCTTTCTTTCCTCCTCCTTTCTTCTCCTCCTCTTCTTTTTCAAGACAAAGGCAACTCTTATTTCCTAAATTGTGTGCTCCTTGAAGACGGGGGGTTGTTTCCTTTTGCACATTGGTTTTTAAAAATTTTATTATGTAGTCTGCAGTTATTAGAGATAGAAGCAATGCACACATCATGCTTAAATCCAGATGTAATGATGAGAATTTCCTCTCAATCTCAATATCATCTCAGTTTGGATGATAAACACTATCCCCACCAATCTATAAATCACTTTTAACTTGTGTCAGACTTTTAAAGTGCATGTGATTTGTGCAATGCCAGATCTTCTTTTGACAATAAGAGGGAGTCAGGGCTAGACATTGTTAACAGCCTGGGTTTCAGGTTCAGATCTAGCAAATTCAAATTATACCAGATCAGTTAATGGCATCTAGTAAGCACTATGCTTTCTTTGGTTGGCCAGTTGATCACATGGCCTCTTTAACTGGTGTCTTCTCCAGATAGCAGTCGTTCTCTTCACCACCCATGATGGCCCAATTCAAATTGCTTGTTCTTCTCCATTTGAGGAATTCAGCTTCTACCATTCTTCCCACAAACCAGTGGTGGTCTCAGTCAGTACTCCTTCTGTGGTCTGTTAGCTAACCTTGGAGACATTAGGGTTTGACATATTGGGGTCCATTTCATGGAGTTCAATCACATCTGGACTCTTGGTAAGGCAAGGTCCCAGTCTAATGTCTAGACTCCTATTAATACTAAACATGACAGCCTTTACATCTGAACTGGAATCTTTCAATTAAATTCAGAAAGTGTATTCATACAAGAATGTGAATGGATGGAAGTGACAATGGTCTCACTCAGAACACCTGCACATTTGACGGAGACCACCACCCACAGCCATGAGGGTCCACTTGAAGACTCTTCAGGAAGCTGTGGCACTCAATTCCTCCATGGCTTGGGGATATGTGTTTGGAAGAACAGATGGAGATATTAGAATGAGATAAGGCCTGAATCTTTAATATTAGAATGAGATAAGGCCTGAATCTTTTTCTTTGTTTTCACCAGTTTGGGACACATAGTTTCTTGATTTTCTTTAACTCAATTTCCTTAATCTGTAAGATGAAAATAGTAAACAATGGTCATATTTAACTGTTAGGGTAGTTATGAGAAATCGATGTTATATGAACGTGGAGGGTTTGGCTCATAGCACTCACTGGATTTTTGTATATTGTATTATTGGAATTATGTGGATTGTTCTATTGCATTTTCTGACTTCACTATGTTCCTGAAAGATTCATTAAGGAAGACTTAACCAAATGGTTCTAATTATCTCTGCACTTTTGTGTTAATGGTTCATCTTGGGAGGTGGGGACTCAAATTCCAAACGCCCACTTCAGGGAGGACTTCTGAATTCTTCTGCATCCTGCTAGGATTTTCTCTATCCTAGGCTCAGTGTCACATAGTCTGAAATTCAGTATCCTCAGCTAGGCCACAGCTTGCTCAGGATACCCTTCATCTACACAACGGCTTTGGAGAGATGTGGACAGGAGATGGGAAGGACAGCCTGTATTTCACACAGTCTATTCAAAGGTCCTTTAAGTTGTCAAGTCCTCACCCCAGGGAGCTCTCTGTGAGCCTGGCTGGGGCCACATAATAGGGGCAGTGTGGAGCTAAGCAGGCAGGAGGGAGGTAAAAATAAACAAGAGGATGTGTGTTTTAGGGGGAGGAATATTTTCTTGATGGATTAAGCAGGAGGCATGAGGTACTCAGAAAGCCACAAATTACCAAGGATGGAATTGTGAGCAGTTAGTTGTTGCTCAGGTTAATAACATCCTGATAAAAACATTTCAAATGCAGAAACATGCCTAATTTCATTCAGGATAACTCACTGTTAGATTCTCTTCCTCTTTTACTCTCCCCTGAAACTAAACAGGTTTCCTTGAGATGTATCTTATGAGGAGGGGCCTCTGGTTTACTTGATATGCTTTTGGGTTTGCTTCTTCCTTAATGTTAACAGACTGGAAAACGTTTCAAGATATCATCTACTCCACTCTGATGGAGGGAGCAGTCACCAGAAATACAAAATTATTACTGCTGCCTGTTTTTGAAATATCACCCAAATATCCTTACAATTGGCTAACTTGTAACTAATATACTTGTGGTTTAAATTTCGGTTTTATTGTGTATCATTTGCAGTCTATATCTAATTGTAATTCCCAACCCTCTGTTGGCCACATTTGCTGAGAATTAGCTATTAGCTCTGGACAACTGTGGAAAAGGTTGGGAATAATTCTTGAGGAAATTGGATCCAGTTAAAATAAGTTCAGGAGAATCTAAGAGCAGCTCAGAGACACGTTGTCCAGATGGTAGTCTTCATGTTAGATTTTAATTCCCTTTATCAATTCTTTAATTTAAAATGATACAACTGCGCTTGTGTTGGAAGGAGAGGGGCTGTGATCATAAACTTAAACAGTGACAGGTGATAACCTGTGCATGGTATACAATGGTCATTTTCCACCATAAACAAGCTGAGGACAGGGGTGACTGACTTAGACTTCATTAACCCTCAGCGTGTTGCAGGAGTGGAAACTCAGTGAATGCTTTGGACGACTTTATGGTGTGAGCAATTGCAGGCCTGGTCTCCTACAAGTGCAGTCTTGTACACAGAGATATTTGTGGGTTAAGAATGTAGGACTACCAGTTTTCAGTGGTGGTTTTTAAATCCTGTAGTTAAAAAAAAAAATAGTACTTGAGTGTTTCCCAAACAGAATCTCTCTGTGCTGCTTGTGGGGTGATGCGTACCTCTCCCAAAGGGGCCCAGTTTGACTTTCTGCTAGTCCTGGAGTGATGGGAGAAGAGGAAGCCAGGATATTGAGGGGCCCATGGGAGGAAGACTATGTCCAACCCTCCAAATTGTAGCTGCTTGTGCATAGTCATACTCAGTCACCCAAAAGGTAGCAACACCTGGGCTCTAGGTTGGTTGCCCTAACAGCAGGTTAGGTGATGCCAGGCCTGGCCCCAAGGAGGTAAGAGCCCAGAGTGGCCTGGAGGGGAGAGTGCTTTCCTTCAAAAGCACTCTGTGTGTATGCAGAGGGTCTTGCTATCCAGTGAGCAGGTTTTCTTGTTAAAATCATGTATTAGTTGCTACAGTAGCAAAAATAAGGGAATCTTACAATCTAGACGTAAAAAGGAATGGTTTGGGCACATGTGCTGAGCAGTGGCAGAGAGGATATATTCTGCGTATGGACATAAAGAAGCTCTCAGAGCTTATGAGTTCTTACAGTCACAGGCAAGAAGCATCTTAAGCTGCTCTGAAATTAGTTTCTTTTTTCATTTTTGGTTATAATTAACTTTTTTTTTATAATACCAAGTAATAGAAGAGGATTATTCACTTGGAGGTCAAATTGTAGTCAACATACAATAAAAAAGTTTAGGTACAAATTTGAAATGGCAAACTAAAATCACACTCAGGATGGTCTAGGATATTGCAAGGAAAGCCTGCTACCTATAGGTAAAGGGACTAGGTATTTCACATATTGGGCAAGGCAGGTCAATTGGGAGGCATTCACGGAGGGTGACCAGGCAGAATGTTCTAGAAATCTCAGAATCAGAGAGCCTATAACCCAACGATTTTACTTTTATAAACTTAGGCCAAGAAAGTAATGAGACATGTGAAAAGATTAAACCATAGGAATATACACTAATAGAACTATTTATTTATTTATTTTTAAATTTTTACAGACTTCATTTTGATTCATTGTACACAAATGGGGTATAACTTTTCATTTCTATGGTTGGCATGATGTAGATTCATACCATTCATGCAATCATACATGTATATAGGGTAATGATGTCTGTCTCATTCCACCATTTTTCATATCCCCGCCCCCTTCCCCCTCTCATTTATAATAGAAAAAATGTGGGAACAACCAAAATGTCAATGGCAGGCAAGTGATTTTGCACAATGTGTTGTGATGAAACAGCAGGCAGCCATTACGAACCAGGCTATAGATAAATAGTGAACAGTCTGGAAAGTGTCTATGGGGTAGACACTAAAAAAGTGGTTCACAAAAATACGTTTTCAATGTTATCATCTGAAAATTGTACGTATACTCTGCTAAAATATAGGTATACTTACAAATGCCTTTTAAAAAGCCTGACTCTATATCAGAATATTAATAAGTGGTTCATTTTATTTTTTTAATTTCTTAAACTTCTGAAGTATTTTCCAGTGAACCTGAGTTACTTTGTGATCAGAAAAAAATCAATTAAAAATTAAAATCCAGGAAGTGGTATCAGCAAGATGATGAATAAGGAGGCCCTGGCCCTTGCTCCCTTGCAAAAGCAATAATTTAACAATGAGTCACCAGTAAAAATAGCTCTGGAAGAGCTGGAGAGTAAGTAAAGAAGGTTCAGCAATCCATTAAGGCACAAAACCCAAGATGGCTGCAAAGAGCTGGCAGCATTTTACCTATGTTACCCCATCCCTCAGCCTGAACAGGTAACACAGGGGAGCCTCTCTCCCACGACCTTTCTCTGTGGAAACAGCACTCAGACCCCAGCAGCCTTCCCCACTGAGACTCCAGACATCGCCATCATCAGACACCTGCAGCTTTCATGAATGAGTCTTCAGTGGCAGTGACCCCAGCTGATGGAGCTGCCCAGAGTCCATGCGATTGTCCCCACCTGGACACAGAGCTACACACCTGTCAGCTGGCACTTACTCCAAGCACTCTGTAGCAGAAACAAAAATCTAAAGAAATGAGCAAAGGATATGACTATACATTTTTCAAAGGTATACAAAGGGTCAACAGGTACATTTAAAAAGTGCTCAATATCACTAATCATCATAGAAATATAAATCAAAACCCAATGAAATATCTCACTTCAGTTGAAATGACTTATTGTCAAAAAGACAAAAATAACTAACTAAATAAATAGATAACATGTGTTGGTCAGGACATGAAGAAGGAAGAACACTTAGAAACCATTGGTGGAAACGCAAATTAGTATGGCCATTACAGAAAATAGTATAGAAGTTTCTCAAAAAATTAAAATTAGAACTACCATGTGACCCAACAATTCCATTTCTAGGTATATATTCAAAGGAAATAAAGTCTGAATCATAAAGAGACATCTGTACCCCCACATTCATTTCAGCATGAAATGACAGTAGCCATGATATAAAAACAACCTAAATGAGTGCCAATAGACAAATGGATAAAAGAAGTTATGATATATATATATATATATGTATTATATGTATAGATGTGTATATGTGTATACAAACAATGGAATGTTAGTCATCCTTTAAAAAGAGGGAAACTGCATCATTTTCAACAACATGGATGAACTGGAAAAAGATATTGTGATATGTTTGAAATAAGCTCCACATAGAAAAAAATGCTGCATAATTTCATTTACCCATGGAAATAAACTCATAGTGATAAAGAATAGAAAGGTGGTTGGGGAAATGGGGAGATGTTAGTCATGGGGTGCAAAGTTTCAGTTGTGCACCATGAATGTGTTCTAGAGACAGGCATGTGACTATAGTTAACAATACTTTATTAGATACTTGAAATTTACTAAGGGAGGTAAATTGAATCACCAAAGAGAATATAACAACTGTGTAAAGCAATGGATATGTTAGTTACCTTGATACTGGTAATTATTTCACAATGTACATATATCAAGACATGAAATTGTACATTTTAAACAAACACAATTTTTATTTAATTATATCTCAGTAAAGATGAAAAAATTTAAAACATTGTGTGTTGTATTTATATCAATTGCAAATAGAATAATTGTGTCAAAGCCCACCATGCAAGCAGCTAAATTTTTAAGAAAATCCTTATGTAGTAAATTTTTATTTAACAGAATTGCTTATCCCATTTCTTAGTAACAGCCAAGTTTTTCACACAATATACTCTTTTGTTTAAATTTAATAATGCATGTATAGTAACAAAATCTAAATGACAGCACGTGTAGGGGGCAAATATGATGTATATATCTCTCAACTGCTTACACGTGTTAGAAGGTAGCTCACACAGAGCTAGCTATGCCCTACCTTTCTCATGCTTCACATAATGTCCACAGTGTCTGCTGCAAAGCAGCTGCAGGGAGGAGGAAGGTATGTCTTCTAGAGTTTACGGCTGGTGAACACACTTAGCGCACAATATACACCATCCCTGTGAGGGCTTCCAGAAGAGGATCCGGGCAGTGAGGGGACTGCAACACTGTTGTGCAGTCAGGCAGTGCCAAGGGACCCTAAGGACGGTTAGGGTGGAGAGAGACTGGGAACAGAGGAAAGGAAGACTTCGACACCCAATTGCAAT
Organism: Glaucomys volans; assembly: GCA_020662805.1. Taxonomy (NCBI): domain Eukaryota; kingdom Metazoa; phylum Chordata; class Mammalia; order Rodentia; family Sciuridae; genus Glaucomys; species Glaucomys volans. The sequence continues at coordinate 339,995 of JAJEJO010001918.1, forward strand.
GAAGGTGAATCACTCCAAAATTAACTGAAAACTTCCCATTCATTATCCATTAAGCCTAAGAATCAGAGAGTGTCTTCTTCATTCTTTGCTCACCATAAGGTTGTACTTACATTGTAGTGATATTTGACTTTCAATCCCATGCACTGTATTTATAGAGGGCCCATTATATGCAGGGGACTAACTGTAGGGCAGATATAAAGATGTGTGTGGATAAAATCCCTGCCTTGGACACTTACAAGCTGGTAAGGAGATTAAGACAAAGCCTCACACAACCATGTAAGTCTTATTAAAATAGCCTCCATGTAACTTTCATTTCTCTGAATCTACCCTAGTTCCTGTAAGAAGGGTGTTTCAATGGGAAATGCAAGTATTATTTTTGATGCCAAACTTCTCCAAAGGAAATTCAGTAGTTTCAATGAGTTTTCAAAGTATATCCAACCTCTTTCCAACATGACGAACATTGGTTTTCATAATTGATGATTATATAATCTGTCCATTAATTTAGTAAATCCAGATATTTTATAACACTTATATAGTTGGAAAGATAGTATACATGAGTAAATATCTCTAGGAATGTTAACTTGCCTTATTAAACGCAACTAAACTAATATTGGAAATATTAATATTTATTAGAAGGCTCTCCTCTAATAAGGAACTTGTTGTATACCCTCTGTTTCGCTTGCATCTTACACCACAGTTGAGTGACATATGCAACTGAACCCCATTACCACCCCCAGATGCACAATTTGACATCATATTTCTGAGCTAAGTAGAAAAAATAAACTACATGTATACCTTCTTTTGTACTCACTTGAAACAATGCACATTTAGAATTCACATATCATTGAAATCAGTTGGATCTTTGAAAACTTGGGTTTCAAATTCCATCTGGCTCTGCAAAATAAATATACTCAACTTACAGACTCACAGACTCAACTTACAGACACAGACTTCCAAAAAAGGTAGAACAAAACAAAATGCTCTGCATGTCTCTCTAATGTTTATAGAGAAAAAGGATAACTGTGGGAGAGTGAGCATCAAGAATTTCAAATGTTGATGTGGTTATTTTCTCTCATAGGCTTCATTAGTACTGACTATAATCCAAGCCCAGTGCTTGCTTCTTGGTCCACAGGGATGAACAAGACCCCATGACCCCACAGCTCTACCAGGGCTTCCAACCTAGAATCAGAGACTGGCCAGAAACTGGGTGGACAAATGAGGGATGAGGACTGCAGAAGGGATCAGCATATATTGAATTTTGGGACTCCTAGAGGAGGGACTGGGGCACAGCTAGGCCATGGAGAGAAGTGGAGAGGCTTTCTGGAACAGAAGAAAACTGAGAGTTTTGGATAATGAAGAGATGTGTTTCAGTAAGAAGAGGATCCTAGAGTGGTCACAGGATTATTAACAGAAGGGTAGGGTGACCCTGGCAACAGCAGATACAGGGGTGAATAAGAAGATGACAGTTATGTAGGTTCAAATGTTGGACAATCCTCTCAAGGACCTTGTCTGGGAGAAGGAACCATTTAGACAAGAGCTAGAAGTAATGGTGAAATTAAGTTCTCTGCCCTTTCTCTCCCTCCCTCCCTTCCCTCCTTTTTTCCTTCCTTCCTTCCATCTTTCCTTCTTCCCTCCAACTCTCCCTCCATCCTTCCTTTATTTCTTCTCTTTTTTCCTTTCGTTTTGTTTTTCACATGGGACCATTTAAAATATTTAAAGTCTTAATGGGAAGGTTTTACTAGAGAGGGAAGAGGTTGTGCAAAGGTAAAGGTAAGTAAGGGAGTAAAGGTAAATGATGAAGTAATTCCTGAGGAGGAGGAGGGAGATCCAGATCCAGAACTCTCCATCAGGCATTTTTGAGATCCATCTATCCATTCATCCATCCATCCGTCCCTCCTTCCATTATTTACTTGACATCTACTATGTGTTACACACAGGATGCATTTGCACAGAGATTAGATGAAACAAGAGATTGAGCCATGGTCTGGGGAAAGTACTTCCAGGTAGAGAAAATAGCAGGTGCAAAAACATGGAGGAAAGAACAGTTTAGCTCCAGTGGCAGGAGAGAATGGGAGATCTTCTACTAGATGTGATTAGGGAGATAGAAAGAGGCCACTGTATCTACTTCCAACTCCCCTAGAAGGTCTTAAGCAAGGATAGAGTGTGATAGCATTGGCATTTTTAAATATAATGAGTATACTAGAGAAAAGGAAGTAGGGGGCAATAATGGAATCAAGAAAGTTAATGATCTGGGCTGAGTGACTGATGTATGTTGATGGTCAATAGATGTGGGAAGAGGTTATAATCATAGGGTTCTTTTTAACTTCTCCATTCAGGATCTCTTTTATTTCTGGTACATATCTCATTCCCCTTCAAGTATCTTTAACTGAAAAAAGAGAGATAACCTTTGTAGCTCTATCTTTTATTGATATACACAGTGGATATAATCTGAAAACAGCATGTTTCCCTGAGTAGTAATAAGAATAAATTAACAAGAAACACATATAAGAAATATGTTTTCACATAAATTTCAAAGTTAGATAAGTTGATGTATGAAGGTGTGTTGTAGGCAAAGCTGTCATTTTGTAGGGAGGCACTTTCCTTTAGCAAGTTGTGGTCTGTCTGGGAAGCTAGCAGAGTAAAAACAAAAAACAAAAGCAAAAACAAGACAAAACAAAACCTAGCTAAGAACTACATCGATCCTGCATGAGGAACTCCAGAGGGCACATGGCACCACAAGATGCCCCCTTTCATGATGTGTTACTGTCAGTCTGTGCTCATAGAAAGTGCCTCCCTATAAATCATAGGATTTTGAGGAGACAGAAATCAAAGCTGGTTCTTAAGTTTCTTAATGAAAAACTGGGTGCATGGGAATGCCACATACTGACAGGGAAGACTGAGGGACAGGTAAGATTTTGGGGAAAACCAGGAATTTGTTGAGGGCATGTCAAGTAGGCAGCTGGTGATATAAAGATTCAAAGGATGGGAATATTAAGAAATCACATAACTCTATCTTTTTAAATCCCCCAGTGAATTTCCATCATCTTCAAGACAAAACCCAAGCCACATATGTGGTCCTTCTTTGTGTCTGCCACCTAATCTCCAGCCTCATATGCACCAAGTTCTCATGTAGGAAAGATGTATTTGCCTCTCCTGCTTACTGTTTCCTTTTTCACTATCCCTCTTTTTTTTTTTTTTTTTATATGTCTTTTTTTTTTTTTGCTTAGATTACTTCCCCCCATTTTGACCTGCTTAGATTACTTCCCCCCATTTTCTTCTGATAATCCCTTCTGGCTCACTCTCCATGTACCAGTGATTCCATACAGTTGATTTAGAGGCCCCTCTTCTTGCCAATCACCATGTTCTATATGTCTCTATGGACTCTGACACTAGGATACTCAGGGCACTCTGCCAGTTAGTGAATGAACTTTGAAAAGTTGCCTAAGTTATCTGAGACTTAGCTTTCTCATCTTTAAAATAAGGACAATAATACTGTCTACTTCACAGAGTTTTTAGATGGATTCAGTGAAGTGATATGGTACTTATGACACTGCCTGACATAGGTGAAGCATTTAATGACCATATAAGTCATTAAATATTATTATAATAGTTATAACACTGTTATGCAATTATTTTCATATTGTCTTTTTCCATAAAGGGCAGTTGCTGAGCCTTTCATCATTCTGGCACACATTGTCTCATTAATTGTTTCTAACATGAATGAGTGAGTTTATGAATGAAAAGCAAAGCACTTGGCTACAAGAGTACTATAGATTAACTGGCAGGTTCCTCTTTAGTGGCCTTTCAGTATTGTATTGAAAAACTATTCTCCATGGGTGAACATGATTCATCTGGTCCACCATGAGCAAGAAGTTCTAGATTGCTTATCTTACATTACACCTTGGTTATAGCTCAGCCAAAGCAATACTGTTACCTTGGGATCCGGTAGACATGGTCCAAAGGCTTCCAACAGAAGAGTCTCTTCTCTTACAGCTTTTTCATAGTCTTCAAAAGATAGCTTCCCATCATGGTCATGGTCCTGATGGGTGAGCAGCAACGCATTAGTTAACATGTAACGTGCTTACCACAATTGCTTCTTATTTTCGTAGTCAAATGTTAATGGAAGAATGGTTCTAGAAAAATAAGGGATAAGGTCATGAAATTGAAAAGAATTTGGGGGAGATTTGCTGGGGATTGAACTCAGGGCCTTGCATGTACTAGGCAAGCACTCTAAAACTTAACTATTACCCCAAGCCCCCCAAAATTTTTAATATTGTAATAGCATAATTAAAGTGTTTAGTTAACTAAGCAGGAAACTGAAACTTAGCATTATTCAAATTCTTATTTCCATCCAAAATGTGACCTGTGCATTTCAATATAAAACTCTAAATTACTCATCATTACCATTTTCTTAAGTGTTATTTCAACCAAATCTTTAATTCCTTCATCAGGGTCTTCCTCTGATGGCTGTTTCAGAAGGCTGTTCTTTAACATGTGAAACATTTCCTCCTTTGAAATGAAGCCGTCCCCATTCAAATCAAATACTTCAAAACAATCTTTAAAGAAAATACCAAATTATGAATTTGATACTATTGCTAAGGTAACATTTTCTCTGACCAAGTTTTGAGGGCTAGGATCTATCGTGCTGGTGCTCCATAAACCCTGAAGACCTTGGCATGACCTGATTTTCATAGTAAATGCTGAATGCCTTCAAGAATCCTCAGGAAGTCTCCTTACTCTCAGCTATGAAAAAGCACACCAAGGAACAATAAATTGGACATTTTTTATCCTGAAATTCTTGGAAAACTGATTAAAATATGACTCAGAGTTCATCAGAATCAAAAATTAAATATTGGACCACTCAGAAAACCTGCTATTGGTTCCTCTCTAGGACTGAGAGAGTACTATCCCTGTTTCTATTCTTCAATAAATTCTAGTCTTAGCACTCAATCAAAAAAAATTGAGAGAATCAAAATACTTAAATCAATATTCTCTCTTTTTCTGTTTAAAATTCAAATGATGTTAAATCCTTAGTATATAAACACATGTGTACATAATTAGAGTGTACAGCAATGCCTGTGTAATCTTCCCTGGCATAAATCATTCTTCAGAATTGCTTGATTTTTCCTTTTTAGTCATTTTCTTTCATCCCCTGTTGACTCAAATTCATTCCACAGAAGAAGCTAATGAGGATTCAAACCAACCAACCAAAAAGCACACCCACCCACTTCCCTGGCTGGTTGGGGGACAGTGGTTTAAATGCTTGGGCTATGTTAATCAGAATGTACAAACAAACGGGATAACCTGCACTCTTACATTTCATTTTTTCTTCTAAGGATCCTCGAAGAAACACTGATAATCCATTAATCCACTCTGATACATTTACACAGCCGTCATTGTCTTTATCAAAACCTCGGAATACTAAAAAGAGAAAGAGAGATACTATGTAACAATTGGGCTGCATCTGAATCCTCAATGATGTATTTACATTGGCATCACTTGCTTTTAAAATTCAGAGAAAACTTCAGGACCTTATAGCCCAGTATTCTCATTTGACAGAAAGGAAACTGAGACATCATAACATCAGAAAACTCCTTCAATTGTGTATTTGAATTTCCTCTTCCTATTTTGTGGGAAGAAAGAATATTCTAAATATCTATATATGAATTATCAATTAATAATACATATTTTGCTATATTAAATGTTAATTTTATTTTATCTGCTAAATATATTAATATAAAAATATAATTTCATATTTTGTTACTCAAGAGAAGTAACATTACATGATAAGACTGTATTCCATTTTTATTGACTTATTTTCTAGGATATAAGAAAATTCAAAGGTATTTTAGAAACTATTATATTTATTATGTTTGCTTAGAAAAGCCAGAAATATTCTGAGCTTTTCAATAAAAGGGAAATCTAGTTAAAACCTTTCTCATGTTCTTACATATAGAGAGAATATTACCTCTTGCTCTAATGATCATTGAAAAATTAAATGTTTGTGTTAAAATTAATTGGGAATATAGAACACTGAGCCTCCTACCAAGATTATGACCAAACTCCACACTTTTAAAATTTTTTCTGGTTAAGGCTAGAATCAATTGATTCGAAACTTGTATTACCTCTGTCCATAATCATGTCATCTGTCATTCCAAATGTCACATGCAGGATGTTCCGAAATGCATTACGATCCAGTCCAACAACTGCAACTGCGCGCTCTGGTACATCTCCAACCAAGTTATAAAAAAGCTTTATAAGACAGTTCACTTCAAATTTATTAACTGTAGAATAATGAGACAAAAGTGTACTTTAATCTTTAAGTTTTATATTGATGCATATTTATATGTATTAATGTGCTATGTCATATACATGCATAATATATATGTTATATATATAATACTTATATATACATTATATATATTATATATTACATATATATATATATAGAAAATGACAGACCACATCAAACATGTTGTTATCCCAGAAGACTTTCCCAGTTTGAGACTCATGACTGTAAGTTAATGGATGATGATGGCCAAAGATAAATTATTCACTGAAAGGAAACTAGCATTTCCTCCAAACAAGAGTCAGATATTAAATAGATGCAAATTCAATCATATTTAGGGGAGAAAAAGGTAATATTAGCCAAGTAATTTGAATGATGAATGTGGTGTCAGATTTTAAACTTTATAAAGTTGATAGAGGTATAATTTAATAAGAAAGGTAATGTTTAAGAATGGAACTTTTCCCCAGCATTTTGATGATAAGCATTTATGAGATTTACAACTTGGTTTTTCTGGAAAATAGGTAACATTCTCCTGAGAACTAATGATTTTCATTTTTGTTTCACTTTAGTCTTCATGAATTCATAAGCCATATTTCTGAAAGAAGAAACACATATTTTACAAAAAAAAGAAATTTTCAGCGTATTCTAGCACCTAATACGGATCCTCTTAAGGGCTATGTAAAAATTAACATTCAACAATTAGTACTTTGAGGTAGGACATTTGTATCTAAAGGATATACACAAATACAGATACTTGCTGGTACACGTAAGTGCATAAAGGGTGGTGTTTGTAAACACTGAGTTAATTATGTGTGTTCCAATTCGATTTGAAGTATGTAGGTGGAAGGGTTATTGCCTGGCATTAAGAACATAAAAGTGAGTCTAAAAATGAAGTATAAGAAGATGGGGAAATTTTTGTTTCAAAAACAGGTAAAATTATAATTGAATATTTTCAAAAACAATGACAAAACCTGTATACATACATGAGAAGACAACATATAAGAATGGAGAAATCACGTCTCATCCTATCAATTAGGACTGGCTCCGGTGTGATTGCTGGTTTTGAGAACCACATTTTAAGAGAAAAATTAGAAACTTTGAAAAGGAAAATAGTAAGTAAATTAAATAGCAGAAAAATATTATGACTATGATTTTAAAATGAACTCTTAGCCACCAAAAAAAAGAAACCAGTATAATGTTTCCTTGAAAAATTAAACATGATTGGCATATGATCCAGCAATTCTGAGTATACACACAAAATAATCAAAAGCAGGAACTCAATCAGATTCTGGTACACCAATGTTCATAGTAGTAATATTCACAATCACCAAAAGATAGAAGCAACCCAAATGTTCATTGATGGATGAATGGCTAAACAAAATGTGTAGCATTCTTAAGATGGGATATTACTCAGCTTTAAAAAGGAAGGGAAATCCTGTTACATGCAATAAAATGGATCAGTGTTGATGGACATTAAGATAAGTGAAAATTCAAGACAAAAAGAGAAATACTATATGATTCCTATTATATGAAATCAAATTCATAGTGACAGAAAGTGGTTGGAGGAAGGAGTTAATGGGGAGTTATTCTGCAAGGCATAGTGTTTCAGTGGGGAAAGATGAAATTTTCTGGAGATGAATGGATAGGGGCCTAACAGTATGAAAGTACAGTAGTGTCCCCCCCCCAGCTTAATCAGAAGTTTTACTTTCCAAGGATCCAGTAACCTATGGTCAACCACAGTCTGAAAATACTAAATGGAAAAGTTTCAGAAAGAAAGTATTTATGTTTTAGATAACCTTTATTGCAGTATATTGTTATTATTATTCTATTTTATGATTCATTATTGCTGTTAATCTCTTACTATGACTAATTTATAAATTCAAATTTATTACAGGTGCACATATATTCATAATATGGGATATACAAAGTTCAGTACTATCCACTGCTTTAGGGGATCTTGCAACACATCCCCCATTGATAACGGGGATCTTCTGTACTTAATGCCACAGAATCATACACTAAAAACAGTTAAAATGGTATATTGTGTGTTATATTCAAGACACGCAAACACACACATGAGCATGCAATGCTCTTAATAAAAGACCTGTTAGGGATTGGAGAAGAAAATCCTACATGAAGAATTTACTGTGTTCATGTATATTAAATACTAGCAGAGGGGATGTTAATTCAACATTTTCCCATTTGAACTAAAATAAAAATTAAAGAACATAAGCTGAACTTATCAGTTGACTTTCAACTCAAAAACTGATTCAAACCTTTGATCAAAGATTGGCCATGAGTACCTTTCTTGCTGAATCAGTTCTTAAATTCTAGAATACCATACTGCATGAAATTAGGGTACATTCAAGAATGGCTTTCATCTTTTTGGAATGCTCTACATGTGACCTGCAGCTCATATCTGTAGAATCATCGGATGGTGGATGGTAAATTAACTAGATGCTCACTTAAAATCTTTTCTTCTCTGGTTCAACAATATGTATCCATTTCATCTACTGCATTATCATCTGGCAACTATAAAAGAAATGTGACTTTAGGTAAAGGTCCTTTGTTTAAAGAAATTTAAAATCATCATGATGTCCATGACCTATAACTATTTCCACATAATGCAGTAACGTTTACTTTTAATCTCAAAGTTATTAAGGCTCACTTAAAATTTTTTGTAAGAACAAAAATCAAGAGTTGATTTTTTTCTAACATGTTTTCATTTATCTTTTAAAATACACACTTTTCAATTGTTCACAGAATGTTTGTTTTCAATGCGCTGGAAACTTACTAAACAGAGACTAAATCAAAATCAGTACTGTGTATAGTAGTTATTGCATTGTTTATGAATATTACAAAAATGTTTACTAGCTGTTTTAAGAATATTTTTTTCCTGTAAATTAGTGTTTTAAGCAAAACAACAGAATGAAATCCTCATCAAATTAAAATAACCATAATGACACCTTCAATCAGAGAATACCTTTTTCTAAGAATCTTAGAATGCTTATATACAACTTAACTTTTACTTATAGCACCACCCCATGAAGAGAGCATTCTTACCACTCATTACATCAGATACTAATGCTGATGAGAAAGCACTAGATCCTGTAATCACATTTAAACAGGTTTGTTCCTCCTTGTTTGCATAATGAGGATTCTTTGAGTAGCATGACTTCTCCTGTTTTCTCTGGTGGCCAGTAGTTTTGCAATCAGCATACAACTTGGAAGCCTGTGAACCAGACATTATCTTCCTCTTCTAAACCAAATCCATTGATTTCTAGCCAAAGGGCAGTTGGAATACAATCCTAAAGTATACAATCCTATGAAGTTCTGGGACTGCCTTTTCAGAGACGAGATTAGAACAACTATCTTTAATAAGCACTCACTTTGTCACCTGGAAAGTCTCCTCTACCTTTCCACTCTATTAGCAATTGGAAAGTCAAAGTTTAAAGTTGGGAACAGATGCTTTACCAAATGTTTAGCTTTGCTAAGCAATTTTGTTTTCAAACAAACCTTGCTCTGAGACAGGTTTCTGTGTGGCTTCAACTCATCTTTCCTAAAGATGATCAGATGTTTATGACTATGTTCCTCTATGGATCTCCTCTTAAGCTTTCAGAACTTAGACAGTACTTTATTTTGCTCTAGGAAGAGCTGACAAGCAGGCTAAGGTGCACCATGTATGTTGGTTATGCTGCTTTTCTTGAAAGCACAGGGGGCTTTAGTACTCCTTTTACAACATACCCGAGGTTAAAGCCACATGTCCTATGAGCACATATTATCTCACTTCTATCATGTAAAAGTAAATTGAGAAGAGGGTCTGAGAGTGCAGTGTGGTGTCATATGCAAAACAATCCCAGCTACTTGGGAGGTTGAGGCAGGGAAAAGGAGGATCTAAAATTCGAGGTCAGCATGGGCAATATGGCAAGACTCAATTTCAAAATTTAGAAAAGGGTGCGGGAGTGGGGTGGGATTGGAGATGTAGATCAGTAGTAGTAGAAACCTTGGGTAGCACCTAAGAGGCCCTAAGAGGCCCAGCACTGAAGACCAGGGCAAAGGGAAAAGGGTCTGAGAAGCAAGAAACACGCAGTGTCCTCAAGTGTAGGAAGAACTAAATACATGGGTATCAGTTCTCAAAGTCCGGGGCGTCGGTGCCGGCCCAAGGAGATAGCATCCCAGGATGGGATTCTCTTCTAGACTGGTCTTAGAGGTTGGGGGTGACCCCGTCGTCGCACAGGCCCAGGAGGCAGACAGTAGGCACAGCAAGGAAATTGCACTGGGTAGGACCAGACTTGGTCCAGGAACCTCAGCTTGCCCAGCACTTGTTCTTACTTACAGTGCTTGCAATTTTTAGTTAAGTTGTCCGTCAACTTCTGCAATTTCTTTCGGTTCATGTCGGGAGCTCATGGAATCTGGCGGTGGCCAGTGTCTCTAGGCGCGTGGCTGCGGGGACCCTCAAGAATCCCAGGACAGGGGCTGCGGGACTGGGTCTCAGCCCTCCCTGTGTTAGCGCTGGCCTAACAGACAGAGGGACCATGGCAACGGCTGGGCTGGACGCGGATTGGCTCGCGGGCTGGGGCTCACGGGTTGCCTGCACGCCCAACACACAATGTGGGCTTGGCAATGGCGGGGACTGTCGCCGATTGGCTCCTCGGCCAGGGCACACAGCGCTCGCACCGGATCCTAGGAGGAGGGTCCCAGCCCCGCTGGTTGCAGACTGTATTCTGATTGCTAAAGTTGGAGTTTTCCTTTTCAGTTGTCACTGTCTTTGCGTTCACAGTCTCTTTGATTGCATCGCAAATCATCAAAGTCTGAAAGTATGGTGGTGCACGCTGTGCGAGGAATGTCTTGGGGTGGGGGATGAGCACACACGTCAAGAGAAAGCTTATGGTCTTGGGGAGATCCCGGGGAACTGGGGAAACCTCACTAGATAGCAAGCGTGATCCATTTTGTTTTACGCTCCCGTGTGCTGGAGGATGAGGAACGTTTCTTAACTACCTATTAGATTGTCAGTTTTTGTGCTCTGACACCAGGAGGGAGTCTGGCCAAAGTATCTGTATGTCCTGGTTACATTTCTGAGACTAAGAGGAAATTGGAGCCCTTTTGCTCTCCTCCAGCCCCCATCTCATTCTTCGGAGGTGGAGGTTGTCAGTGTCAATTTTTAAACCAGTTCAAGAGGCATTGTCCCAAATGGAAACAGGCTAACTGCCACTAAGACGTGGAGTACAGCTTCTGTGCCTTCAAGAAAAGAACAGTTCTTAAATCTGTAGTGTGTGTATGTGTGTGTGGGGACTTCCTGCTGTTTTAACTGCAGATGGTACAACCCTGTTTGAATTAAAACAGCAAAGATTGGGGGTAGCTCAGCCAGTAAGACAAATGTACAATATTCTCCAGGCTGTTTACTAGTTTAATTTCAGAAGGGGAAATGCCTTGGAAATCCAAATTATTTTATAGTATACATGCTACCATCTTTAGACTGAAACGAAAAAATAACCCCTGCCAATCATACATTAATAATAAAAAATGAAATAGTTTCAGTGTTGAACTGAACTGGTTTTCTTTTGTTGTTTCATTTGTTTGTGGACTGAAGGATTGAGATGCTGTGTGAAACCAGAGCTGGGGTTGGTTTGTTAGATTGAAGAGTTACAAACGTTGAATTTATGCATCATCATTCATTTATCAGAGAGACCATTCGGCCTTTGGATTTTGGGGATTGGCTGATCTCACTTAGCATAACAGTCTCCAACATCATCCATTTACCTACAAATGCCATAATTTTATTCTTCTTTATGGCTGAGTAATATTCCATTGTGTATATATACCACAGTTTCTTTATCCATTCATCTACTGAAGGACATCTAGGTTGATTCCATAATCTAGCTATTGTGAATTGAGCAGCTATGAACATTGATGTGGCTGCATCACTGAAGCAATCTGATTTTAAGTCCTTTGGGTATAGGCCAAGGAGTGGGATAGCAGGGTCAAATGGTGGATCCATTCTGGGTTTTCTAAGGAATCTCCACACTGCTTTCCAGAGTGGCTGCACCAACTTGCACTCCCACCAGCAAGTTGAATTTATATAGAATGTTGAGGTGGTGATTTCAAAAGACAGGGAATCATAGTGATTGTCAGTAGTTCATAGGAGAAGCAGTGGGTACATAAGGTGTGCTGAAAGTCTCCCTGTGCATGTGTTTGGGGAACAGACCTCCACTGGTAGTGAGCACATTGATGAGCGTGCCCAGGCATCTTGGAAGGCAGAATCCATTGGTGCTTTCTGGGGAGCACCCTTATGTGAGATGATCAGGTATTAATTACTTTACCAAGACCCATCATCCATGTTCCCTTAAAGTAGAAATATTGATGTAGGGACAATGTCACAGTCTATTGAGATTAAACAGCAGATTTTGTTACCGCAGCTGACCTGTAACATTTGTAAGGTATCTTCCCCCTTCCTGCACAGTCCCCAGTTCTTTCTTCCATGCTGTTCTTTTAGTATAAAAGCATTGAATGAATTGTGTGAAACTCATGGCTTTAAGAGTGTGGGCTGCAGAGTTGACCTTGCCATGAAGTCTTACAAATCTCTATCGGGGAAGTACAGTATTTATTTGAGGCATGTTTTGTCAGAATATGGGTGGACGTCAGAGTTTTCATTATATTCTTGTGAAGTTATTGAACTTAATATTTTTAGATGTAAGAAACGAGTCATAAGCCTGTAGAGTCAGCATATCACATCTCAAGGCAAAATGGAAATTTCTTTTTGTAGTTTTTAGCTGCTTGCGCTGAGTAGACACAGGATTGCTTTTCCCCAAGGGCTTTCTCAGAGTAAGGCAATTAAGTTTGAATGGTTACCTCATATCAAATCAATCAATAAAGATTGTGTTTAATTTGTATTGGACACAAATTTTACTGTGCATTAAATGATCACAGCGCTTTCCAAAATTCAAGCAATCTCCAGATGGATGCTTTTGTAAATACAAAAATACATTAAAGTGACTATTAATGCTATAATGTTTCCTTTAATTTTGTGTGCAAAACAGTCTTCCCTTTGACTCACCATTTATTGGAATGTTGCCATGATAAATAGCTTGGACCTTGACTTGATGAAAGTGTTTTCCTCTAACATGGACCTTTTATGATGAAGGCATTTGGAAGCTGTTTAGGAAATTACATCATAGAATCGATCTCCAAATTCAGTGTATTACAAATTTATTATGAAATTGCTTTAATAGAAGGAAAATAGAGAGGGTGGTTATCTACACCAGTTTAAATTTAATTTTTCTAACTTTATTTTGAAGAGACGGTGATGAAAATTTTGAACTTCAGCTTAGCCAACTGTTTGAGTGGTTGAATCTCCACTGTTCCCTCTGCCCACTTCCTCCTTTGATGCAATGCTGTCGTGACAAACTACTTTTAGTGTTTGAAACTCATTGAACACTGTCACGCTCACAACTTCTTTCATATTTTTCACTCCTACCCACCTCCAATGGCAATTCTTCAAAGAGCTGTTTCAACCTGAATCCCTCCTCCCTAGTCATTCATTGTCTGTCTTGCGACCTTTGCCTTTCTAGCACTTGCCACTATGTAGAATAACTTTACTTGCTCTTTCTAATCTCTTGCCTTTACTAGACTGTGCATTACATGATGTACTCTCTCTATTCCTATGTTTAAATCTATTTTAATCACTGTATCTATCCCTTGTCTGTATCTCTAAAGTTTAACAACACAGACCATGTCATACCGTCTGTATTAATGGAACTTGGTGGGGGAAGTGCCAAGGCAGGGATGAACTCTTAAATTCCCTGTGGTACCTGGTGGTGGATAGTCCCCTAAATGCAGTGTGGACCACCTTAGAGGGAAGGTACAGTGCCTACAGTGGGACCTTAAAATAGAGCAATGAGGCTAAGAAGAGCTTTCTTTTAAACTGACCTTTCCCCCCAATATACAATATGCCCTGGTGTTAACACATACCAAGACTTTTTTTCCTACAATCAAGTGACCAGTAGGTAACTTAAATACTCAAGGTTTACTAAAGATAGAATTCTTATATCTTGCATGTAATTTGCAAAGTTGAAAATTAAGTGTGGCTTGTGATAAGTAACTATTGTAATAGCTTTATTGGGAGGATATTGAGTAAAGAAACTGGTTTCTCTAGGCCTTAAAGAGCCCACCAAGAAATCCTGTGGAAATTGTTAGGCTGGAGTGCAGAGAGTGCTGGGTCATGAACACCCATGGTGAAGGTCATGGCAACTGGACTATCTGTATCGCTATCTCAGGGACAGTAGATATTTGCCCTTTCCAACCAAGCCTAGTCAGCTTCATGCTTCTTTATTACTCTGTAGAGGAAGATCCTAGAATTGCCTTTCTCTAAATAACCTAACCCTTTATTAGACTTTATTTCTAGCCTAGACCTAACTGTATTCAACAGAGCCCCTTTTCAATTGTGAGCATCTACCTTACATGCTTCATCTTTGCCCAGATTCTCTAAATCAACTTCTCTCTGAAGGTACTGCTTCTTTTGAAATATTCTCCAGCAGAAGTTCTTGTTTCCTCATACCAATTCACTTATGCTCAGAAGGACGTTGAAAGCCTGGCTTCACCTTTTCATTACAATACTAGCTCGATGCTTTCTTTACATCTACACTTCCCAGAAAGTGTAATCTGTGCTTTCTGCCTTCACTCCGCACCTCTTGGCTTGACATTATTCTGTATTCCTGCATTAACCTCCTATTTTCTATCACGTGCTTCTCAAAACCATCTGTGGGGTTGCCAGAGTGATCCTGCTTAATATTAAAAAGTCCTCCTAGCGCCTGCGAGATGAAGTTCAGTTCTCATGCTCTGGTTCCTGTGATTCTCCGAGTCCGACCATCGTCAGGCTTGTAAACCTCTTCTCTGAACTGTCCTGTTTACTTAAAGTCCGGAACTCTCGCAGCCATCTTAGATGGTGAAGTTCAATGGGGACTGGGAGCCACTAAGAATGGAATGAAATCTAGAATGTGCTGTGACTCTCACACTTTGGGAACTGCTTGACCAGAATATGAAATTTGCTTCTGTTTCATTTATCCCATCGACATTGGAGGGCTTTCATATATTTTCATCTATTTCTAATTCTATAAGCACAAATTCTAAAATGAGAAAGTTGGACTTCCTTTTCTTCAGGGTTCTTTCTTGTTTGATGTTCTTGGAAACAACACTCACTTTCCCTCCACTAGATTGAAACTTATGAAAATGTCAGTAGTTCACTATTTGATTAACAAAAAAAACAATTTCATATCAACCTAATGGATGGTTGCATCTTTTCATATTTTCCCAATATTTCAAATTACCTAAGCAAAGTCAACATTTTATCTGCAAACTTAACGTGGCAACATTATCTTCCAATCATTCAAATTCCCTGAGATTCCCATTTTAAATTTATGGTGTACTCTAGGATGGAATTTGGAATGTGTTTCTTTCAGCTTGTTGCTGACATTGGTGGGGAATACCAAATGGCGGTACAGAGCAAGCCTTGCTGTTTTCACTGCCTAGAGAAACTGTCATCTGTCTGCGAATGACTAACAGAGAAACCTTTGTGATATTTTTAACTTTCACTAAAATTGATGCTGCTAACCAAGATTCTGAGTGCATGCTCTCTAGCACTTGAGATGTACAACTATGTTTAAAGAAAATCATCTTCTTGCCCTGATGTAATCTGTAACACAAGGTCACATTTAGGGACATTTTCTTTGTAATACTAAAATACTGGTCAATCAAGAAAGGTGATTTCATATTCAGAATTGCAGGAAGGATTTGGCCAACAATGTCTTTTTATTGTGGTTATGTCCTCAATCTGTTTCAGGAAAGATTTCTTTAAAAAATGGTACAAGTCTCACAATCAGCTTCCATGTGCTGTACTTGTTGAATTCATTCATTCATTCATTCATTCATTCATTCATTCATTCAAACACTAGTTTTAGGTGTCCCTGTTAGCAAGGTGTGCAATGTTAACTATGAATGAATTGTGCCTGGCCCCTGTCTGTTGGGCTCTGACCCTCCATATTGGAAAATTGGTAAAGTGGTGTATATGTGAGTCTGGGATGATTATGACCTGCCTGGTCATAATCAGATTCAGTCCTTTGGGAGATGCTAGTCCAGGTAGCATTTCTTAAATATGTTAAGTGTGGGAAGATTTGACTTATTTATTCATTCAAATATGGTGAGATAGGATGTGATGGTATATTATGATAAAAGAATGGGATCTGTGGGGGGAGTAAGGCAACTCAAGAGATGTCAGGTCCTAGCTATTCTTACCATAAGGTGCATTGTTTGGATGTCATAATTAAGCTAATAAGTAGCAGGCCTGGGATTTCATGGGTATCTTTGGCTTACATTTTCTCCTAGTTGTTCTCTGTCGTCCTTTTGAAGACAAGGGTAATGGTCTGCATTTGAAGAGGATCACAGAAGAGGGCTGTGATGGATGAATGGTATTTACTCATTTAGTCAATAACCTCCTACTGAGCCCTCACCATGAGCCAAGGCTGACTGGGACATGGATATACAATACTGAGAAGGCAGAGAAGGACCCTCTCAGGCCATGATTGCTCAGTGAAAAGACAGTTGCTGATTAAATAATTGGGAAATTATATAAGTGCAAGCTGTGCAAAGTATTATGAAAGGTCACAGTCACTTTTTATTAAAATATGTTAATAATCAATGAACAAGAATAGCATAGTGACCAAAATACAACCACCTACAGTTCAATGCTTTGCAATCAGGCAGATCTGAATCTCAATAGCTGCCTTGCCATTTACTAGTGAAGTGATCCTGGCAACTTACAAACCTCTTCTGTACTCATTTTCCACATTTGACAATGACTAAAGAAATAGAGCCCACTTTATGAGGTGGCTGATGAGATGAACTGTATGGAGACTTCAAAGCACTGAGTACAATGTCTGGAAGACAGCAAACTGGATGCAATGCCTGTTAGTTAGCTATGATCATTATCTGTGACAGTGAGCCTGTGGGTGGATTTCCTTTCTTCCATTTATTTCCCAACCTGCCGGGGCAACACTGTGTCCTAAAAAAGATTCCTACCCTAATCCTACAGACTGTGAATATGTCACCTTCAATGGAGACACAGGCATTGCAGATGCCTGTTACTGATAAACTGACCTTTAAATAAAGAGATTATCTCAGTGGGTTCAATGTTACCACAGGAATCCATGAAGGCAGAAGAGAAAGGTTCGAAGGGAGGCAAAGAGATTTGAAACACAAGAAGTCCTGCTTGTGCCATTGCTGGCTATACCTCAGGGCAATGAAAACCTCAGCCATAAAACCATAGAGAAATTAATCCTACCAACAATCTGAATAAACTCGGAAGCAGGTCCCCACCACACTCACAGCTTCAGGATGACTGGTTTTGGCCTTGTGAGACCCTGAGAAGAGAACCCAGAATTTATTTATCCTCAGGAGATAAATGAATATTGTAAGTTACTAAATTTGTGGTAATTTATAATACTGCAATAGAAAATAAATAAATCATCTTTTCCTTTTTTTAAAACTTCAGCATGCATTGTAATAAAAAAAAAATCATATCCAAATCCCCAAAACCTCCAGGAAGTGTTATTTAGATATAATGTACCAAAGTCAAAGACCACCAATCTTAAGAATATAATTTGATGAGTTCTGAAATGGATCCATTTATGTTACAGAATGTTCCATGTTATAGAATGTTCCATCACCTCATAAGGTCCTCTCCGGCCCCTTGGCAGCAAACCTCTCCTGGGTCACTAGCCCTGAAAATGGCTGGTCTTCTTGTTATCTCTTTGGTTTTCTTAATTGGTGTCTTATTTCTTTCTTTGTTGTCAGTTCGGAAAGAGGTTTATCAATTATATTAACATTTCAAAGAACTAGAATTTTGGTTTCATTGATTTCCTCTGTTGTCTTTCTGTTTCCTGTTCCACAATTTCTACTCTTGTCATTATTATTTCCTTTCTTCTGCTTCATCAGGGTTTATTCTGCTCATATTTTTCTAGTTTTCTTTGTGGAAAGTTGTATATCAATCTGAGATATTTCTTCTAATAAGAATGTCTACATTTCCCTCTAAGTACAAATTAAATTTTAAAATGTTCTACATTTCCCTCTAAGTACAAATTAAATTTGCATTCCACAAAATTGATCTCACGTTTTTATTTTCATTCCTGGTAAGTGGAATAGATGTGAACATTATGAATCTATGTCATCTGCTTTTCTGCAGTTGCATTTCGTTCTCACATCCAGCTACATTACTTGGAATCAGTTGGCTGTCTTTTACGTTTTGCTAGAAGAAATCTTGAAGGCCTTCTTCCAGAGCTAATATAATCACACTTTAAGGGCAATACTGCTCTGGGGATTCCACCTGTTGCCGCAATTAAAGTCCTTTCAATCAGATGTGTGAGACCATTAATTATTTTAGTCAGCTTTTTCCACTGCTATGACCAAAAGACCTGACAAGAACAATTTCAGAAGAGGAAAAGCTTATTTGGAAATCACAGTTTCAAAGATGTCAATCCATGGACACCTGGTTCCATTGCTCTGGGCCCAAAGTGTGGCAGAACATCATGGCGCAAGAGTGTAGTGGAAAAAAGAGGCTCAGGACATGGCACCAGGAAGCAAAGAGAGAGTGAGCTTCCCCTTACCACAGTCAAAATAATATCCCCAAAGACAGCTCCCCCCGGCATGATCCACCTCCTCCAATCACGTTCTATTTACCTACAGTCACCACCCAGTTAGTCCCTACCAGGAGATTAATGCACTGATTAGGTTAAGAGCCTCACACTTCATCATTTTACCTCTAAACTTCCTTAAAGTGTCTCACAGTGAGTTTTGGGGGGACACCTCAGATCTATATCATAACACTAATTCTAGCTCTGTGTGAGTTCTAGGGATGATTCTGCTTTCTGATTTTTGTTACTAGTTTGCCCTGTTGAGGATATTTTTTTCCTATGCTTACACTCATCAGAACTGAGCTAAAAATCAAGGATGCCCCTCTTTCAATGTGATTCCCACACTGAAATTTCTAGTCATCTCAGCTTCCATGAATGCCCATCCGAATATCTTTCAGCTCAATGAGAGATTCAGTCTGTGCCTCACTCTGGCCTGGACGGTGTCTTCAAGGAGTAAGTTATGATTGCTGCAAGACTGAGCCCTTTGTTTACCATATCTAAGGGTTCACCATCCTCTGCTGCCTCCTGTTCAAAGCCTGAACCATTTTTAATGTATTTTGCTTACTTTTCTTGTTGCTTCAGTCAGGAGGGTAATTCTGATCCCTCTTCCTCTATCTGGACCAGAAGTAAAAAACCCATTCTATTTTTTAAAAAGATGAATTGTGTGTTGGGGGTTTGAAGGCTGAGAATTTTGGAACCTCTAATGAAACAACAATAATTCTTTAATTTATGGTACTCTCATAAAAAGGTGCTCTGATGCACTTTTCAGCATGTGAAACTCTTCAGACTTGATTGCCACACTTTTATGGTTTCCTAATATTTCTATGAGAAAAAATGTGCATATACTTCCAAATACATGCTTGTTTAGTGTATATACTTACAGATGATGAACATTAATGTGCACTTACTTTATATTAATACATTTGTATACTGTAAAATATGTACATGGAAATATAAAAATACCAAAATAAAATTTAAAATATTATTTTTTCTTTTGGTCTTACTAAAAATTAGAGCTTAGTGAACAATATGATTAAATGTACTTTTTGTTTAAATGTCAATTTGGGAATTAATTTGCCAATTTTTACATAAAAATGCTGCTAAGGTTATAATCCAGATATCATCAGGTATTAGTGATTAATTTTGGAGACTTGGGACCATAACATTATTGCACCTTCCAGTGCATGTGGATGGGAGGCTTTCAGTCTTTAATTGTCTCAGCAATGTTTTATAGTTTTAAAAAACTTAATCTTTCCACAAATATTTATACATAATGGTTTGGTTCATTTTGACATAATCTTACATGCATGGAATTTGATTTGCTCCATTCCAGTCCCTAGTGCCTCCTTTTTCTCTCCCTTCTTCCTCTCCTTCTCCCTTCCATCCTCTTTTTCCCTATTCCTCATTCTCTCCTCTACTGACTTCTATTTATTTGTTGTTTTTTAAATTGATGCTTTATAAATAAACACAAAGGTAGAATTCACTGTGGTATATCTATACATGTACATAGAGTGACTTTGTCAAATTCATTCTGCATTTCTTCTCCTTTGCTAATCCTCCCCCTAATCTCCTCCCTCTACTTTATTGATCTTCCCTTTATCCTTGTGAGATCTGATCCTTTACTTTTTCCCTTTAGTTTGATGTAACTTCCACGTGAAAGAAAACATTTGACTTGATTTTCTGAGTCTAACTTATTTCACTTAGCATGTTGCTCTCTAGTTCCATCCATTTACTGGTAAATGCCATAATTTTATTCTTTATGACTGAGTAAAACTCCAATGTGTATATAGACCACATTTTCTTAATCTGTTCATCTGGTGACAGGCATCTGAACTGTTTCTGAAACTTGACTATTGTGAGTTGCACTGCTGTAAACTTTAATGTGCCTGTATCACTATGATATGCTGATTTTAGTTCTTTTGGATAAATACCAAGAAATGGAAAGCTGGGTCTTAAGTGGGTCTATTCATATTCTTTTTATTTTATTTTATTTTTTAAATTTATTTAATTTTGATTCATTGAACACAAATGGAGTAAAGCTCTTGTTTCTCTGATTGTACACAAGGTAGAGTCACACCATCTGTGCGTTCATACATGTACACAGGGCAATGATGTCTGTCTCATTCTGTTATTATTCTTACCCCCACAGCCCAACCCCAGCTGGGGAAATAGCCCAGTTGGTAGAGTGCCTGCCTTGCAAGCACAAGGCCCTGGGTTCATATCCCCAGCACTGCAAAAAATAAATAAATAAATAAATAAAAATAAAAAAAAGAAAGAGGTCAAGAAACTTTATTCATATTCTTTTGAAAAATCTCCATAGTGTAAAAAAGTCATTCTTAAGTATTTTGTGGTTTTGAAGCTATTATACCTGAAATTATTTTTAAAATTAATTTTAAATTGTTGCTTGTATATAGTAGCACAATTTAGTTTTTCATATTGATCTTTTATTTTTACAAACTCACTAAATACCTTTCATTAGTTCCAGTAACCTGTTTTGGGAATTCCTTAGGACTTTTTGGGAAGCGATCATATTGTTTACAAATGGTAGCAATTTTAATTCTTCCTTTCCAAACTGGATGTATTTGTGGTCCCCCTCCCTTCCAACAGCCTTTCTGGCTTTATAGGACTGGTTAGGGCATTTAGTGCCATGTTAAAGAGAAGTGGTTAAAGTAGAAATCCATGCTTTGCTCTCTGTTGTGGAGAATGTGCCCAATATTTCACTATTAAATATGATGTTAGCTGTATATAATATAATATATAATATACAAATATTGTATATTTAATATCATACACATATGATATGTGAGAATTTGTGTTCTATTCCAAGTCTCCTGAGAATTTTTTCTAACAATGGAAGCTGAATTATTTTTGTTATTCATTCGTCATTGCTGAAAGCTTCACAGATATTTATTAAGTCATAGATGCATATCACAGAAAACCTTTAACAAATCTGGAACACTTAGCTTTTAGAAAAAAAAAAAGATACACAATTTCTTCCACAGCTTTTTAGATGTGACTTTTTTTTATAATATGCTGCCACATGCAGTCATCAAACATCAATGCAGCTCTCATTATGAATTTTTGGTAAGATTTCCCAGCATTAAAAAGCTCTTGTTTGTATAAAACTACATCATTTACTTATTCACTTTGAATTTGACTTCCTTACTGGAGTACTTGGCCTACAAATTATGTAGCAGATGCATTTTACGGGTGATACTATCTTTTATATCCTTATCCAGTGTTTTTGTTTTGCTTTCTTTCAATTCTGGTTATAGCTTCACAGTATTTCACTAAAATGACTTTTTTGCATTTACTATTTTCTTTCATATTAGAATATACCTTCTATGGCATATATGCTCTTTTTGCTTTTGTGTTTAATTGATATATCTCATTTGTACTTATTTATGTAGCACAGTATTGTTGTTTGACACATACATAGAAGTTCTGATGTTCAAATCAAAGTAATGAGTATTTTATTCCTCAGATATTATCAGCATTTCTGTTCTTTAGAGGGTCCATCCTGAAACAGAATTGATCAAATACTACAAACTTAGACATGCTGGAAATATTTGATGCCCATGTGACCAGGATGAAAATTAAGAAAGATATTTTTGATTTTCCTCAGAAAAGGTCACATGTAAACATGGTCACTTCTCAGCCTCTTTGCACTGAAGTAGGACAACATAACTGGGTTAGGTGGATGGAATATGAGCATGAGTAAGAGAAGTCGTATCCAAGCCTGGTTGCACAGCATCTCTTATCTTCTGCTTTGTTCTTCCTTCCCAATGAAGGAAAACTAAAGATGGTGCGCGATCTGGAACATAATGCTGAGAGACTGGGTGTCTGTATTTTTCTGTGGGAAAGCTGGTTGGAGAGCTTCCTGGGCAGAAGAATTTCAGCAGCCATTGAAGCAGGAAGAAATGTATCTCTGTGATTTTAGAGATTTGGGATGGTATGTCACAGATCACCTATCCTCACTACTACTAAGTATTTATATAAGCAAAATAGTGTAGCAAATCTTCCCCTTCTTTTAATGTTTCCAATAATCAGAGTTATTTTTATGCATATTTTCCAGTAGTGTTTTCTGACGAATGATTTGCCTGTGGTTGGCATTTTCATTTACATGTATAATTTCAATGACTTGTGGAGACAGGAAAGAAAAGCTGTTTGACTCTCTTGCTTTTATTAATAAGTTAACAATCCAAGCAAGACTTACAAATGTATCTCAATAAAATAATGAAAAATTGTGAAAAGCAATGTTAAGTGTTCATAGCTCTAAATGTCTTTCAAAATTCGTAAATATTTTTCTTCATTTCTGCACATGTTCAATTATCTCACCAATCATGTGATCATTATTTATTTGTGATAAATGTGATCATTTATTTTTTTAAATCACATTGCACACTCAGTGTAAGTTCCCTCTTTAGTGATTCATTTATAATCACATAAATAAAAACAATCTTCCTAATAAACTTTTGTTTCTTTTGGCCAGTGTTGTCCATATTTGACTGATCATTGTTGATCTCATTTCATGTTGTTGACAGTGAGGGAGTGGGAGAGCAGACTGTGCTGATGTTGGTCCCTTGTTGGCTTGTGCTTCGATTTTTGGTTTTTCCCTCAACTCAGGGTCTCTGTGAAGGACTGATTTTAACCAATTTGTCTTTTGGTCAGAGTTGGTAAAATTGCAATCTGATAATCTAATTCATAAATCCACATTACTGGACACATGCTAACTACAACATCCGTGGTATTCTCAAAGCAAGCAAACTGACAAAGCTGCCTCCTCATCGCTTCCATTTTCTTAGAATACTTGTCTTAAGATGCTATGATGGACTGTTTTAGTCAGCTTTTTTGCAGCTTTGGCCAAAAAAACCTGACAAGAAAAATTTTAGAGGAGTAAAAGTTTATTTGGGGCTCACAGTTTCAGAGGTCTCAGTTGACAAATGGAGAAATGGCTGAGCAATGGCTCTGGGCCTGAGATGAGGCAATGGCTCTGGGCCTGAGATGAGGCAGAAGATTATGGCAGAAAGGTGTAGAGGAAGAAAGCATTGGATATGGCAGCAAGGAAAAAGAAATGGCTCTAGCTAACCAGGGACAAAATACAAACCCCAAAGGCTTGCCTCCTGTAACCCACCTCTTCCACCTACACCCTATCTGCCTACAGTTACCACCCAGGAAATCCATTCAAGTGGATTACTGCACTGATAGTCTAAGGCTCTCATAACCCAATTATTTCACCTCTAAACTTCCTGTTGCAGGGCATCACATATCTAAATCATAACATGGACTGAATATTTGTGTTCTCCCTGAATTCATGTGCTGAAATCCAAATCCCAATTGTGATGGTTTTAGAAGGAGGTGGAGACTTCGGAGGAGGTCTTTGTGGGTAAAACTGTTGTTAATGGGATTCGTGTTCTTATAAGACTGACACCAGAGAACTCCATCTGACTTCCTGTGTGGAAACAGAAAGAAGATAGCTTTCTAGGATGCAGAAACACTGCCTTGATCTTTGACTTCCCATCCCCTTGAACTATGAGTTACAAATGTCATTCAAGCCATCCAGTCTGTGGTATTTCGTTATAGCAGCCTAAATGGACTACAATAGACATGGCCATTTTGCACATCTGACAGTCTGTTATTTTGAACGCATTCCTTAAAATACACTTTATAAACAAAGCAATAGCAGCAACAACAAACAAAACTTCACCTAATTCTCATTTAATGACTTCTCAGCAGGGTGGCAGTTTTTCCCTTCAGTAATTTGTGGAATCCATGGATGTATTTCCTTTGTTCCTTACAATATTGTCTAGGTGTCACATCCTTCAGAACAAGGCTCTGTCTTTAATTTTAAACAAAAGTAGAGGTTTTTCTCCATGAAGCTCCTAAATCCTTACTTCTTTTCCTCCTACCCTGAGTGATCACATCTATCCTTCCTCCCTGTCAAAGCAGAAGAATTATTCTTTCCTTGGCTCCTATAGTTTAGATCTGAAAGTTCTCCAAAGGCCCATATGTTAGTCCTAGTCCTCCCCTTCACCCACTGGGAGGTGGTATAGCCTTTAAGAGGTGGGGCCCTGTGAAAGGTATTTCAATCACTGAGGGTGTGCCCTTGAGGGTGAAGTGGAACCTCAGTCCCTTATCTTCTTATCTCTTTCATTCCTGGTCACATAGCCATACCCCACAACCCCGCCATGATGTGCTTTCTCCCACCATAGACTTAAAAGCAATGAATCTACCTGATTATGGACTGAAACTCAGCCAAAATCAACCTTTTATTTTTATAAATTGGTTATCTCAGGTATTTGTTATAGTGACAGGAAGCTGACTAATATGATAACAAAAATAACTTAAAATTTCCAAAGCGCACATAAAATTTTCTTCATTTACTTAGCTCATATTCAAGTATACTTCTGAATGATGCCCTTGAAACTTTGTAAATCAGCTTTCTATTTTTTCTCATTCCTATTGTGTTTGAGCATCTGCCTACCTGGAACTTCATTGTGTTCCATAGAGTGATATCATGTCCTGTACTAAAGATACATCGTGTTAAACAATAAAAAGTTCCAGAGAGAGCTTTCATCAAACTGACATCATGGAACAGGTCAAAGTTGGGTTTGAACTTGTAGATAATTAGATTCCTACAGTTTTATGGCTGTTCATCTTTCTTTTTAATCCTTGGTGGCAACTCAGCCTCTAGACAAGTGGACCTTATATTCCCCAATGAATTTATAATGAACAGAAAGAGCATTATTCATCTTCTATTTTCTTTTAACTGAACAAACAGTTTAGCTACACTTGAAGACTTAAATCCAAGAGATTCTTTACTTTAATAAAATATTGATTTTTCCAGGGGTTACATGATAACCTTAGTTTGGGGAAAGCTTAAGAGAAATCAAATACATCTTCCTCCTTCTTCATTCATCCCTTGTGGAATCAATTCCTGATTGAGGTCAAGGTTTTAGTTTGGCAAATCTGAGGGTCTCTTATTAAACCTCTGATTGCAGATTGCATGTCCAGGACTATTCAAGCATCACAGTAGGCAAGGGGTCACTGTATGTTATAGTTTAGATATTAGGAGTCCCCCAAAAGTTCATGTATGAAACAATGCAAGAAATATTACATGTAAAATGATTGGGTTATGAAAACCTTAACCTAATCAGTAATTAATCCTCTGATGGGCATTAATTAGCTGGTAGGGTATGGCTGGAGGGGATGGGTCATTGGGGGTGTGTGCCTTTGGGGTATACATTTTGTATCTGGCAAGTAAATTATTTTTCTGTTTCCTGGTGCCCTAGGCCACTTTCCTCTGCCACATCCTTCCACCACGATGTGCTACCTCACCCAGGGCCCAGAGCAATGGAGTTGGCCATCTACATAAGGAGACGTCTAAAACTATAAGCCCCCAAATAAACTTTTCCTCCAATAATTGTTCTTGTCAGATCTTTTGGTCATAGTAGTGAAAAAGCTGACTAAGGTACCAGAAGCAGGGTCATTTCTCTGACTAACCTAACCATATGGTTCAGAAGCTTTTTGAACTCTTCAAAATTTGTGAGAGGAAGTATGAAAAGTTTAGAGATGAAAGCTGGAAAAGTTTAGAATGCTGTAAGTAGAGCTTAATAGGTGATTCTAGTGGGAGCTCAGGAGTCCAGAATGCCTACAGAGCTGTGGATAATAAAAACAGGTTTCATGAGGATGGAGAACCAAAAAGAGGATTCTATTGGGAATTGGACTCAATTCATGTTACACTCTGGCTAAGAAGTTGTCTCTGTCTTGCTTGTGTCCTGAGACTTTCTGTGAGATTGAATTTAAAAGTAATGGACTAATTAATCTGGTGGGGATATTTCAAAGTAGCATAGGCTTCAGGTGTTGGCATTGATATTGCTGGCGGCTTCTAGCCAAGTTTACAGTGGTAATAAGGGGCAGAAAGCAGAGGGGGAAGATTTGAAAAACTTGGACTTAAAAAATGGGAGCAAAACTGGGACTAAGGAAGTTGCAGTTATTAAAGATATTATAACCATTAAAGAGACAGAAACAATAGGAAAGACAGTTTGAGGGCATCTCAGGAATTGGCAAGACCACACCCATCTCCAGTTCAAGGATTTAAAGTAAAAATTCTTTTGAGAAGAGACCAGTGGTCACTCTACTTGCACAGGGAGTGGGGGAGAGGGGCGTTGGGAACTGTTTGACTCTGCTCAGCCACCCAGGAACTCAGAGCTCCTGGAGCTGTGGTCCCTGGAGGCTTGGCTACTGTTCAAGGTGGTGGCAGGCCTTGGCAGCTAACATTTGGTGCTGGTTCTTCAGAAATGCAGGATGCTGGAGTCAAGGGGTCATGGGGGGTTCCACAGAGATTTCAAAGGAAGGCCTGGGAAGCCAGGCAAAGTGCAGTGGGATCAGAGTTCCTGTTCGCTGTCCCTGATAGGGCAATGAGTGGAGAGGTGAGGAAGAAGTCAAAGCTGCAGTGGATCCACCCAAATTAAGAAATGTCAGTGCCGTGGAATATCTGCTGAGGAAAGTTGCAGAAATCAAGCACATACAAGCCAAGAGAGAGGCCATGTGGGCTAAAACCAGTAAAGCCATAGGGGCAGAACTACCAAGTCCTTTGGAGAGAATATCATTATGCCATGTGCTCCAGATGTTGGACTAGAACTACAGGATTTGTTTGCTCAGCTGGATTTCTGTCTTGCTTTGGTTCTGTTCCTTCTTTCTATGCCCTTATTTCTTCAAATAGAAATGTTTACCATGTACCTTTATATACCAGGTACATGTAACATTTTACTGGGGCTCATGCCAAGAGTTTGCCTTGAGTCTCAGAGGAGACTTTGGACTTGGACTTTTGGGCAATGCTGACACTGTTGAGACTATGGGACTCTTCAAATGGACTAAATGTATTTTGGATTATAAGATGGAAATGAACTTTTGGAGGCCAGGGACAGAAATTTATGGTTTAGATATCAGGTATCCCCAAAAAGCTTATTGTGAGAAAACGTAAGGAGAGCTTAGAGGTAAAATGATTATATTATGAAACCTTAACCTAATCCATGCATTAATCCACTGATAGGAATTAACTAGGTCGTAACTGTAGGCCAATAGACTGTAGCTAGAGGAGTTGGGTCATTGGGGGCATGCCTTTGGGTTTCAAATTTGTCATGGTGAGGAGAGCTCTTTCTCTTTGCTTCAGCTGCTTTCGGCTACCATACACTTCTGCCATAATGTTCTGTCTCACCTCAGGCCCTGAGGAATGAAGTCATCCATCTAAGGACCAAGACCTCTGAAACCATGAGTGTCAAATAAACTTTTCCTCCTCTAAAGTTGTTCTTTTCAGGTCTTTTGGTGACATCCACAAAAAAGCTGACTAGTATACTGTACAGAGGCTGATGTTTCTGCTCTTTCCCCTAAAGTCTCCAGTGTGTGGAAAATGTCCATCAACTGATTCTGTGTCAATGAAACACCACACTGGATGTGCCTTTCTGGATTTCTTTGAAAGAGCACCACTCAATCCATGGCTGTATAAAACCAAGAGTGACCAATACTGATTTTAGACAGCATAGCTAACAAGGCAACTGCAAAAGATTACTTAGGGGAGCCACTATTTAAGCAGTGTTGTTTTATAATCATTATGGTGTTAATTAATCAATTGATTTTATCCAAATGGTGATGAAGCATTTGAGAAGCTGGTTATGGAGGTTGGAAAGTGTGGTTTGTTGAAAGGTTTAGGAATTTTTATGGGGCTACCAGTTACCATAGAAATAAAAGAGACTATGTGGGGTGCCGTGGCAGCTGTAATCCCAGCAACTTGGGAGGCTGATGCATGAGAATCTTGAGTTCAAAGCCAGTCTCAGCAAAAGCAAGGCCCTAAGCAACTCAGTGAGACCCTGTCTCTAAATAAAACACAAAATAGGGCTGGAGATGTGACTCAGTGGTTGAGTGAGCCTGAATCCAATCCCCAGTACAAAAGGAAGAAAGGAAGAAAGAAAGAAAGAAAGAAAGAAAGAAAGAAAGAAAGAAAGAAAGAAAGAAAAGGGAAGAAAGAAAGAAAGGAGAAAGACAGGAGACTAGTAAACCACAATATAAAGAGAATGATTCAATATAATGCAACTTGGGAGCACAAGTGACTCATTATTAACTAGGATCTTCATAATCTGACTTTACTATTCCCCATGGTAAACTAATTGGGGAATCCAGTATTTTCAAATTCAATCTAGAAACTTAATATTTTCTCCTTAGAGTGTATAGAGTTTAGAAAGAAACTGAGCTTGTATTGTAGAAGGCTTTCACGTTGATTGAATCCTTAGTGCTTTGTGTCCGGATTTCAAGTTTTTAAATGTCTTTGTCACCGTGTGTGTGTGTATATGTATCTATATATATCTTACATAGCAGTTTGACCAGATAATGTTTAATCAAGTCATATTTTTAATTAGAAAGTGCTGTATAATAGACAAATACAGCACAAAGGGTAACTGACTTATGAAAGACCTCTATGGTTCCAGGAGCAATAGTACAGAGCTATAGGATCCTTACTCTAGGTTTTGCATACAATCTTATCTTAGACTTTACTTTGAAAATAAATGCCAATCCTAGTGGTAGAATCATTAGTTTTGTATGAACGAATGCATTTTGACGCATTTTGGGATTACTCTGTGGAAAGGTTGTTATTTAACAGGAGCCTCTGAAGGGCAATGGTAACTATGAGTTCTTCATGATGGGAGTCTCCACTCTGGTTGGTTCTGACGAGGCTGTTACCATTTCCTTTTCTTTCCACAAGACTTAGGGTTAATTTTAGCATAACCAATGGTTTAGGCATGGTGACAACTATCTCCAAACTAGCTCTGATTTGTTAGGCCATATTTCAGTGCCATTTCCTGTCTGCTCAAATCACATCCAACATTTATTTTACATTTGGAATCCTTGTTTATTTCGTATTCATGATTTAATTTAATTCCCAAGGATACCTTGTGAAGGTATTTTGGGATTTTCTAGTAAAAGAAGCTAATGAACAGAATCAGTCAGTTCACAAACCAGTCAGGGGCCTGATTGGAGGACTTGAGGCAGGAATAGTTTCCACATCCATTGCGTACTCCCATGCCTCATAGCTCTGTCCGTCATCCTCATTTCCTGTCCTGTGCAAGACTGGATGCTTGTTTTTCTTTCTGCAGACTTTTGGTGGATCACACCCGCTAATCCACTTCACAGTGAAACCTGAAGAACCTCAGAAAAGAGGGTACATGCACATCCTATGTCTTCTGTTTATTATGAATTCCAATGCTAGTTTTTTGATACAAGTTCCATAGAACTATTCCTGGGAAAGCTATCCATTTGTGATGGGATTATGGCCAAGTCTCCTGCTGGTATTTGAAGACTGACTTCCTCCCCATGCTCCTGAGCTTGTGACTGGTCATATTGATGCCTAGACAGATTCTGGCCTCACATTGCCTTGTTGGTAGGGTTGGCCATAGAAGCAGGGGTGTTTGTGACACATTGAGTCTGTGATTTCCAAGATATCCAGCAAGTTTCCTGTACCTTCTCTTGAGCTAAGAGAAAGGGATTTTCTGCCAAGTCTCAACTTTGCAGGATATGGTGAAGCGTCACATGTAGGAACCCAGGTCCCCAAAGGCTTTTTTGTTATTGATATTTACAATTCCTTTCATTTAAATTTATTTATTTATGCATGTTTGTATGCATGTATGTTTAGGGATTGCAACCAGGACCTTATGCAGACTAGGCAAGCACTCTATCACTAAGCTTTTTCCCCAGCCCTTGTTTATTTATTTTTAATTTATTTGTTCTCTCTAGATATATATGGCTGTAAAGTATAGTTTGTCATGTTATACATTCATAGAATAAGTATAACTTATACCAATTATTCTATTATTGTGGTTGTACAAGATGTGGAGTTGAATTGATTTTGTATTCATATATAAGGATAGGAAATATATGTCTGATTCATTCTACTGTATTTTCTATTCCCATGCCCACTTCCTTCCTTCATTCCCCTTTGTTTGGTCCAGTAAACTTCTAACTTACCACTCCCTTGTTGTGGGTTAGCATCCACATATGAGAAAAAATATTTCTGCTTTTTTTTTTTTTTTTTTTTGGAACTTAGCATCATAGGTTTTAGTTCCATTCATTTACGGCAAATGGCATTAATTTCATTCTTCTTTATTGCTGAGTAATATTCCATTGTGTATATATATATATATATGTATATATATATATATATATAAAACACATTTGCTTTATCCATTCAATTGTTGCAGGACACCTAGGTTGTTTCCATAGCTTGGCTATTTGGCTATTGTGGATAGAGCTGCTGCAAACATTGAAGTGGCTGCATCACTGGAGTGTGCTGATTTTAAGTCTTTCCTAAAGGCTTCTGTGAACAGAGCCATGTGTCTGTTTGGAAAACTTACCTTGGATCCAAAAGAAATGATTAATCTGTGTTAAGCCACTAGATTGTTGTTGAATCTCTTTGTATTGCAGCTAAGTTTTCCTAAGGGTGTTAGTTGACTTTTTGTTACTGTGACCAAACTTCCAGACAAGACCAGTTTAGAGGGAAAAAAAGCTTATTTTGGTACATGGTTTCAGAGGTTCAGTCCATGGTTGACCGACGCCATTGCTCTAGGCCTGAGATACAGTGAAGACCAAGGTGGAATACCACCAAGGTGGTAAGGGAAAGCTGCTCAGAGTTACTGTCCAGTAAGTCCATTCAACCTGGGATGGATGTTTAGGCTACCACTCTCACAATTCAATCATTTTACCTCTGAATATTCCTGCATTAACAGGAGCTTTTGGGGGATACTTCAGATCTAAAGCATAATACTAAGCTAATATAGCTTATGGTGGGAGGTGGTGTTTCAATGGAAACCTCCCTTTTGGAGGTCTCCTGTGTGAGGCATATAGCTAACAGCCAGAGAGTTCAATAGGCACTCTCTAGAGCGGCAAGTGTCATGGGGTAAGGAAGTAAAGACTGGGGATTAGAGCTCACTGGAAAAAGGTCTGAACAAAAAACCTCAGTCACACAAAGGATTCAGTCATAGAAGAAATATGAGTGGAAGTTACTTGGGGGTGCAGGAGGAGCTGGTACCAAGGCTCTGAGTCAGGACTGAGCTTGGCAAGCTTGAGAAACCACAAGGAGGTCATTGCACCTGAAGCAACATCAGTGTCAGTGACTCATCTCTACAAAACAAATCACCCCAAAACCTAGTGGCTCAAGTCACAGTTCTTTATTAGTTTTCATTTACATAGGAGTGGCAATATGGACTTCTCTCATCTGGACCTGATGGGCTCAGGTGAACCAGTGACCCGACATGAGAGAGATGGTCCAAGGAGGCTCCTCTAAGGGCTTGTGCAGGCTGGTCTTTCGGATGGTCTTTCTCCTCAGTCCATGCTTCATCTTTAAGGAAGCCAGCTCAGGCTTCTTCACATTAGAAAGAACCCAAGTGGCTGCTACTGGCTCCTGAAAGTCATGTCTCCAAACCTCCTCATTTCACTTGTCACAATAAGTTACAAGACCAACCCGTTCCAGGGGTAGGAAGTTGCAATACTTTTTGGGAAGAATGGCTACTTTGGAGTGGCTGGAGAAATCATCATGGCCATCTTTACAGAATTTCTACTGGGAGAGTAAACTAGGATGACAAAATCGAGAAATAACTGGAGATGAGCCGATGGGTCTGGTGGGTCCTACTGAAACTTTGTCAATCAAAACAGCATTCTTCAGGCTCTGGAAAGCTACAGTATGGAATCTCCAAAGCTATTGGGAATAGAGTACCTCAGTGAAGATAGTTGGCCCTCCGTATCTGCAAGTTCTTTATTCACAGATTCAACCAACCATGGATTCAAAATATTTTTTTAAAGTAATACATCTGTACTAAACATATACAGACTTGATTTTCTTGTCGTTATTCTCTAAAACTACAGCATACCAACTATTTATATAAAATTTTCATGATATCAGTTTGTGTATTATAAGTAATCTAGACGTAACATAAAGCATATGGGAGGGTACACGTAGGTTACATACAAACACCACACCATTATATATGAGGGATATGAGCATCTGCAGATTTTGGTATTAACAGGGGGTCCTGGCCTCAATTCCCCTGGGATATGAAGGGATGATTCTGTTTTGCATACTAAGCTCCCTTATCTGCAGTTCCACTTTCCAAGTTTTCATTTACAAATGGTTGTGATCTAAAAATAATACCTTAACACTATATAGTAGGGATACAGAAGGAAATCAAGATATTTTGAGAGAAAGAAGAAAAGGGAGAGAGAGGGAGGGAGAGATAGACTACAGTCAGATGACTTTTATTACAGCATATTATTATAACTCTTCAACTTTATTGTTAATATATTATGGTGTCTAAAAATTAAGTTTCATCATGGGTATGTATGCAAAGAAAAAAACATAATATATTTAGAATATAGTATTGCCTGTGATTTCAAGCATCCATTGGGGTACTGGAATGCACCTAATGACCAAGCAGGACACTACAACCATTACCAAATACATAACCTATATTTGGGCTTACTTTGCAGAAATTGGGAAGAACTTTTATCCATTGTGTGGTTTAATTCAGAAGAGCAATTCGGAGTGAGGACATGGATGCCCAGAGAGGTTAAGTAACCTCTCCAAGAAGGCGTGTGTGGTAGAACTGGGCTTTCTATTCAAGCCTTCCTCTGTGACCCTCTGTGGCCAGGAGATCTCCCATGTCCCAGAACAAGCAGAAGGTGTGAGGTTCGAGGTATTACCCAGGGAATCCTCTCTACAGGGAGAAAGGAACTCCTAAAAACAACCAGTAGAGAGAGAGACTTCTCTAGGAAGAGCCAAGAGGCAGCTCCAGTACTTTTACTAATATGGACTTTCTTGGTTGCCAGGAAGTGCTTTGTTTCAAAAACAGCTGCTGCTGTTCCAGCAGGAGACTTGGCGCTGGTACTGTTCACCTCATGCTTTGGATGCGTTGGCTCGCGTACGTGGGAGGGAGGTCTCTGGAACTGCTGGGACGTGGTTTCTTATTCCTACTGGTGCCCAGATATTTATGCCTGGGAGAAAAGGAACAAGAAGACTAGGAAGGGAGATTTCTCCCCTTTCTTCCCTTAAGTTGGGACTGTTACTATTGAGAAAGCATCTGAAAACACAGCTGAGGAGACTTGACAAGTTGGTTAAGGAGCAAGGTTGTCTGAAGAACGAATTTTGATCTTGTCTCATTGGAATTTGTCAATATTTATAATCAGGCATTCATGTTTTAACAAGTGAAATATTGGAGGTAGAGGTTAGACACCAAAAAGGTGGCGATTCACACTTTGGTTTTAAGAACAAGCTATATTAAGTAAGTACTTGTATTCTGGGCTCTCTGGTCACAATTATTTTGTATTAAAGTGATTCTCGTGAAGACCTTATGAAGTAAATACTACTATTCTATCTGCTCTATATTTTCAGACACTGAGGCTCATAGAGGTTCAATTGCTCAGTGTTACAAGATAGAAAAGGATGGAGCTCAAAAGTTAGAGGGGTTATGTTTTCCCTTCCAAATGGGCTGATGATGAATTCTGGGTCATGCGTGGTGTTCACTATACTTGCAAGTGCATATGTGTGCATGTGTATGGGCATCCATGTGTGCATCCGTGTGTGCATCCCTGTGTATGTGTGTGTGTGTGTGTGTGTGTGTGTGTGTGTGTGGTGTTTTGGAAATACATGCATTAGCCTGCCTAACCCCCATTAAAATTTCTGTTTTTCTCATCCTCATGGGGCCATTTGTCCTTGACGCCAGTGCTTCATTTATCACTTGCCATTTCTTATCGGCCTGCAGTCCCTGGAAAGCTATTTCCCTTGGAAGATGGATGTGGACAGAGCTTTTTGGGTAAAGAGAATGTTCTGTTTCCACATGGCTTTCTGTTGAGTGTTTTCAGCAGACGTATATACACTGTCATTTGCACCAGGTCCAGCTCTGAGTCTGGTGTGTAGACTACTTTTATTTCTTGGCCGAGGTGCAGATTTGGTTTCTGTCATTACATGTATTAGAAAGAAATGCATTTTTTTTTCCTGCAAAATGAATAGTAAAATCTAGGTATCTGAAAAATAATCATATATTAGTGCACATGACTGTATATAAGTACCCTTGCTTACTTTGTATGCTTTACCATATTTTATATTATGTTCTAGACTTGATCTTACTTTAGTAGTTAGGAATTATCCCTATATAAATGGATCAAAAGATCCTCTGTGTTTATAGCATAACTTCTGACCTCTTTGCTCAAAGCTCTGGACTATGCGTCATGGGACATTAGAAGACACACTAGTTTTCTAGGGCTGCCACACAAAGTATCACAGACTGCATAGATGAAACAATAGAAATTTATTTTCTCTTAGCCTGGGGGCTAGAAGTTCAAGATCAAGGTGTTGGCAGGATTTATTCCTTCTAAGGTCTTGCTCCTTGGCTTATAAACAGCTGTCTTCTTCTTGTGTTTTCACATGGTCTTCCCTCCATGTGTCAATGTAGGTCTTTTAATAAAGATACTAGTCATATTGGATTAGGACCTACTATAATGACATTAGTTAACCTTAAATACCTTATTAAAAACTATTTCCAAACAAAGGCATACCTTGAGGTTACAGTTTTAGTATATGGATTTTTTTAAGACACACAACATAGTCCTTAACAAATCCTTAGGTACTTAACAGTCTAAGGAACAATCACTGTCTATATGAGCTCAAGATTCTGAAAGAGGATGGAGTGGGCCATAGCAACAGAGTGTAGCCGCAGCTCTACCTGTTGTTGCTCCAGGATTCAGGGGAGGTGGCAGGCCAGCTCCAGAGCTTTGATGTGGTGCTGGGTATCCAGGGAGGTTCGGCCTAACTCCGAAAGGGTCAGCTTCTGAGCTGGGAAGACCTACTCCTCTTGTTTTGCTTCACCTCCTGTTCTAAACACATAAGGCATCCTTATGCTATAAAAGGACAGATACCAATGGGAAGTGTCTCCATGTGTGCTCCGATATAACAACTTATTATTATTCATGGCTTTTCAACATATTGTTCATGGGCTCACAAATACATTTCATAATTTTTAAATTGCTGGGGTTTTCCTTACCTTTTACAAGAAACTGATTCTTCTGTTTTAATGAAATAAAAACCAAAGGATACATTGCAGTAGATCCATTTGTTAAGAATCCCTGTGTCCTGAGGAAATGTTTCTATTTTTTGTTGTGTTATTGTTTTTTTAACAGTTAATATAGCATATGTACTTAGAGTTAGCAATTGGATTTTCTTTGACCTCAAAAATTCTTGTAAACCAAAACTCCAAATATGAACCGCTTTTTTCATTTTTATTTTTTCCTACCTCCCACCTCAAACACATCTACATTTTCTATTGGATTAAAAAAGCCTAGTGAAGTCTACGAGCAGGGAAAAAATAGCAGCATAAAAGGCTCCTTCCAAACATGTTAAACAAATGCTTTCTTATTTTAATCTTTCAATTTGATTTATTGAGTATTCAGAGTCAGTCCCAGCGACCCATCCCAGCAACCCCAGCCTGTGGAGATAAATATCCTCACTGACTCTTAGCTGCGTTTGGCAATCTATTCATGGATAGTTTTTATTGCACCCCTAAGGAAATAAGAGCACTGTGTATTCTAGGGAAAAAAAACACTCCTTTCAAACATCCCTTTTTCCACGGCTGTGTGTGCGCCCCGTGCAGCGTTCCTCGGTGGCCACGAACAGAGTGGCTTTCTGTGGAGCTGCCACTCCTGTCTCGGGCGGCCGACTCAGTGTCTGTGTGGGGAATTCCTGTTCCTGGCCCAAACCCACAGGCCTTCGCTCAGAAGGCCATAGCACACACTCTCCTTTTCTTGCCTGGAAAGGATCTGTGCCCTGGAGACACTTTCATAAAATTCAGAAAAAGAAAAAAGGGGATCAGGGTGGAGGAAGCTGTCATGCACATCCCTGATTGGAAAATTCAGCTTGGTCTTTGTAAAGCAGACTTTTCTCTGGATCTTTCCACTGGGCAGCAGACACAGATTAAAATACATGTTCCTGGCAGGCAGCCCCTGGTTTCTTGAGTCTTAGTGAGCTGTGGACATAGTCATTCATTCTCAGTGTAGACAGCCGGGAGGGCAATTCTCACCATGCCTCACACCTTCTTTTTGTCCCAAGGCCTTATCTGATTGACCAGGGTATTGCCCTGCTGTCCGAGGTGACCAGGGCTCTGTCTGGAAGGACCTAAGCATTTCAGATTTAAATTAACCCAACAAGGAAACAATGTGAATTCCTGGGATGTGCACTGGAATCTCCAGATGCCTTTCCCTACTGCAGGAGGCAGTGGCTCCAGGCAGAGCTGCATGCTTACGTCTGTAACTGCCTGTGCCTCCTCAGAGGAGAGCGTTCTGAAATAGGACCATTACAGGTGTGTGGTGAGTGTCAGGGTGCAGTGTTAGAAGAAAGCCAAGAGTCCAAGGCAACTTCTGCTTGCAGGGCTTTTGGGAACTACCTGAATGAGGGAGGTACCTGGGGGTGGGGGAGATCTGTAGTCTCTATATCTTTCCTGGATCACTAGAATCCCCTAGGAGAGCACTGGAAAAACAGAGACTTCCAAGTCCTGCTCAAGAGAGTCTGACTCATAAACACGTAGGGAAAGCACCCTAGGAAGTGTATTTCTGAAAAGCTTCATCTGAGATTTTGACTTCAGTGAGTATCAGAAACCATTTATTTTGGTGAATTCTGATGTCCTGTGTGGCTCTAAGAAGTAGATCACTTGGAAGGAAAGGCCTGGAAGAGGAATCCTCTCAGGTTCAGCCCAGCTTCCATAACTCTTTCTCTGTATTTGATCAAATACGGGCAGCGTCATCCAGTGTAGAACCCTGAGTGGATGCAGAACCTACATTCTGACATTTTTGGTACACTTTCTTGCCTTCTAAGCAAGGGAAGCCCAGGGGCAAGGGCAGGAGGCCTTCTGTCCAAGATTCACCTGTACTTCTGCAGCGCGAGGGGACTGGAGACCTTCCTCTTCATCCATTAGTTCGCCCCTTAGGAGGCTTCATCCTCCTGACCTCAAGTACTTACATTTAAGCAAGTTCTCCTCTTCAAAGCCTAACTCCTTGAAAATCAAAAACCTCTTTATTAAACTGAATTAGTTCCCTAACCTTGGTCACTTTAATGCAGTTTGGAGATTGAGACACTACCTCTAAGGAAATGCTTTGTCTAAGAGATTGAACATCTCTACCTGAACATCAGGGGCAGAATTTCATATTATTGAAATGACTTTTTCCCTTGCA
Source organism: Glaucomys volans (assembly GCA_020662805.1). Lineage (NCBI taxonomy): Eukaryota > Metazoa > Chordata > Mammalia > Rodentia > Sciuridae > Glaucomys > Glaucomys volans. The sequence goes on from JAJEJO010001918.1 coordinate 378,224, forward strand.
ATAATCATCAAAACTATTTCCTGATAACATTTTAGTGAAAAGTTAAATGCTTTTATACCAGCAACCGAATGCCCAAGCAGAGATAAGAAGACATGAAAGGAGGCATTGGGTAGGTACATAAACTTTGAGATTCATGAACATGCGTTGATCAATTGTGTGGATGACCAGAGATTTAGGAGAGCTTGGTTAAACATTTAACTTGCTTAATTAGTCCATTTATTTCTTATCTATATAGCTGTTTTGTTTAGACTAAATGAACTGCATTACAATTAATTGATAAATTACACTTATTTATTTAGAATAGCTGGATTAAATTATCATATTTGTTTGATGCCTCCCTGTTTCCTTCAGAAATTGGGAATTTACTCTAAGGCTGGGAAAATGTTAAGTCCCTACTTCTCAGAAATGCCATAATCCTTGTTTATAAAACAACAATCCAAACAAAACAATCAATCAAAAAGCAAAACCAGAATACAGTCCCCTGCCTGGGTGGACTTCTAGGCTCCAGGTGGTATGGATAGTTTCAGGGTATGTTGATGACTTGAAGGACAAGAAATGAATATGTCTTCTTTATTAAGACATACTATGGCTACAGAGAGGGTGATTTGAAACTGGAACTTCTGCTTCCTCGGGGATGATTAGATGTACTTTTGCTTGTTCCTTTCTCTAGCTCAGGTAGACATAAAAGGCAATGAACAACAAATGAACAGTTTATTTGAGAAGAAGACTCTCAAAGGTGGAGAAGAGAAGGCAAATTGACTCAAGACCTTAGGATGTAAGTTCCCTGGTGCTATAGTCTGAATATTTGTGCATCCCTTAATTTATATATTGAAAGTCAACCCCAATGTGAAGGTAATTGAAGGTGCATATATTGAGAGGTAATTAGATTGAATGCAGAGCCCTCATGACTGGTATCAGCATCCTTATAAAAGAGATCTCAGAGAGTTCCCTCTTTTCCCACCATTGAGAATATAGATATGAAGCCATCTCTTATTAGATGCTGAATTTGCCATCTTATATTTGGACTTCTGAACCTCCAGAACTGTGAGAAATAAATTTATTTTGTATATAAGCCACCCAGTTTATGGCATTTTACTATGGACAAAAAACTAGGACAAAGGACAATTGATATCAAGAAAATTGATCGAGATTATATGTTACTTAAACAGGCAAAAGAAGAGAAATCACATGATCACATCAAAAGATGCAGAGAAAGAATTGAATAAGATTTAACACTTGTTTATGCTAAACACACTCAGAAGAATAGGAAAATATGGAAACTAGTTTAATGAAGACTCTATTCAAGTTCTACAGATAACATACACTAGTGGTCAAAGAGAGCTTGCTTTCCCTTAACTCTGTGAACAAGTTTAGAATGTCAGTCCTCACTGTTGTTGTTCAATACAGCACTGGAAAGTCTAGTTGCTGAAATAAGGCAAGAGAAGAATAAAGGCATAAATATCAGAAAGAAAAAAACCCCAAAATTCTCTCTTTTATTATAGATGTCATAATTATCTCCTTAGAAAATCTCAAGGAATTCAAAAAAACCTCTCAGAACTAAGGAAATTCAGTAAGTTTGTAGGATACAATATCAACATAAAAATCAATTGTATTTCTTTATACTAACAATAACCATGTAGACAGCAAAATTTAAATATACCCAAGTACAAGCAAAGCATATACTACATATTGAAACCTAACAAATTGATGAGAAAATAAGTCAAAGAGCTAAACAAAAGGAAAGACATATGTTCATGAATTGGAAGACAGAGCATAGATATATATTTTACATATATGAAATATAAATATATTTCAAATTTGAAGACAAGATTATGCTAATATATATATCCAAAATAAAATAAAGTATAAGTCTTAATATTCTACCACCACCAACACAGCAAAACTCCAAATTTTTAGAAAATGGGGAAAAGACACAGACAGAAATTTCTCTGGAAATACCCAGGTGATAAATATGCACATGAAAAGCTATTCTCAACATTAACAACCAGGAGAATGCAAATTGTAACCCAAGAAGAGATTCCACTATGTATTTATTGGAATGGTTAAAATAATAAATAGTGCTAACATCAAATGCTGATGAAGATGCAGTGAAACTGGGTCACAGATATGGCAGGTAAAAACATAAATGGCAAAACTACACTTGCAAATAGTTGGGCAGATTCTTAAAAAGCATACACACAACTAACATGAGAAATTGCAATCTAGAACATTTATCCCATAAAAATGAAAACTTACATTCATGCAAAAACCTATCTGGAATGTTCATGGCATATTTATGATAATAGCCCCAAACTGAAGACAGCCCAGATATCCTTCAGCAAGTGAATGGTTCAACAAACTGTGGCACATCCACTGCACGCAATTGTATTCAGCAATAAGAAGGAATAAGCTATTCATACAAGCAATAATTTGTATAAATATTCAGAGAAACAGACTGAAGAAAAAGCCTGTCTCTCAAGGATACACAATGTATAATTCTGTTTGTACTACATTATTGAAATAACAGAATTACAGTGATAGAGAACAGCTTAGTGTTTTCCAGGGGTTAAGGATGGGAACAGGGAAGAGGGAAATGGCTCCTATTAGCAGAACACAATAGGTTGTGTTAGTGAAAATTTCTGAATCTTTACTATCTGTGGAGAAGAAGATCATTTGTCTTTTCCTTTGTTTCTCTCCAGTTTTCACAAGCTGGTCCTAGCAAATTTCACCTCATCATCTCATTGAGCAAAATTGGATCACTTGCCATTGGTGACTGGACCAGTGGTCTTGAGGCAGCTGGATGTCTGCTGTGGGTCCCGTAGGACAATGGAGTTGTTTGCTGATGAGAAGGTAGCCCACGAGATATACTGTTCTCGCTGTGCACCAGACATGTTAGGTGCATTGTATTAGTCTCAGAGCAACTTCATGGACCAAGGAGGTGACATATCTGATTTATAGGGGAAAGAGGTTACACATGTCACTATGCCAGGAAGGGGCAATGTTGGGATCTGAAGGGAGAGCCTAAAAATAGAACCACCTGCCTTCTTAGGAAAAGCCTCTTTCTTGACTCTGATTATTTTGTAGGTCTGTACTGTCTAAATAAGTTTTAAAATTACATGAGCTAATTCACTTACTTGGTAATTATTTTTGATGAAAGGCAAGACATTTTGCCAGTGTGACTACTGAATAAGTGTGGGTGGGTGGGATTCTAATGTTGGGCAGAGTGCTTGGATTTCTGGGCCACTTTCAGGCATCATAATTTTATTGTTAATAGATTGGGCATAATTAACACAGAAGTGAGGGGGCCTGTACACAAACATTGCTTGCAGTTACCCATTTGTGCAAACCCCACACTGACTTTCCATTTCTCTTCTGGAGAGCAGACAAGCATGGTTTTCAGTTCTGTCTTTTGATCATTCACTGTCTTTGAGGTTTATAGATGAAGGCCCTGACCATCCATGGATTCCTACACCAGAGTTCCTTGGCAGGCAAATAACTAATTAGAACTGTGGTAGCAGATTTCTCAAAGGAGCATGCTGAGTTTCAGGGTTGCTTTCTGTAGAAAGGAAGACAACTCGAAGACATAGGAACATGGAAAAATTGATTACCTGTGCTGTCCTTTTTTAACAAAAGTAGCATATCCCATCGTGTTGCAAGCAGGATTTTAAGCATCGACTCTTTCAGAGACCCAAGGAGCTGCTTGCTGGTTTGTGTGTGAGTGGCATAGAGGAGGTGCTCAATAAGTGCTTGCCGGCCAACTTTTGGTGAGTCTGGCATTTTTCTTACAGCACCTAGCTATTATAAGGATTCAGAAGTGCAGATATTGCAGATTAATGATTATTTAAAAGTAGCAAAACCCAAAGTTAACCCAATTTTTTTTTATTATGCTCTTCAAAGCAGTTTTGGTTTGGCTTTAGCATCTGTTATGGGAAAAGGCTAGAGCAAGTCATATTTTATCTGTAATGCTTCCCCATCTTTGGTTTATAGGCAGCGCCTCCAATCCCATGGGTATCTCTGCCAGCCTAGACTAAATAGTGCCTATTGTATATTTAAAGCACGCATCAGAGCTGGAAAAAACAAGAGAAGCAGGGGAGAGACTTTTAAATTCTCATCAATGCTTAAATACATTTAGCTTTTTAAAAATAAATATGATGGTGTTAGGGATTCACCTTCACAAATTCAGTGTTTTTTGCGTGTGTGCATGCTGGTGTGCCTCTATGTGAGGAAGGGATAAAATGGATGGCTCCAGAGACTCCCTAACTGAATTCAGTCACCATTCTGTGTAACTGTTTCTTTAAAATATCATAGCACCATAGGATGAATACTTACAAAAATTTCATGTTTGTTTCCTGCTGAGAGCTTCTCATACAAGGAAAGTTGTTTAGGAGTAAACCAGATTGCTCAGCAATATTGTGTATTTACTTAACTTTATTTATTTATTTTTCATTTCACAGCTTCTGGACTTTGGTATTAGGACTAATTCACAAGAAGGTTCAGTGTGTTTCTCTGAAGTTTATTTTATGGTAGGAGAATATTTTTAATAAATTACAGACTCTGAAATGTATATGTTGTTTATGGATGTTGGGTGCGCTGTTATTGGGTGGTTCTTAGATCAAAACATTTCTAATTTCGAAATACTAGTCAGGCAATCTTCCATCCTCCTTAAGCTACAAATGGTCACCTTTTATCCTTTGCTCTATTTGTTGTTATCAATATACTAATTATTTAAATAAGAATGATCTGTGTTATCAGGAAGGGATTTCATAGAAGACAATACTTAAGTTGTATCAAAGGAAAGAAAAAATAAGCACTTCAGAACAGGGGCCTGAAACCAATTTTATACAATGAAACTCTTCAAGTGTCAGAGACAGTTATTTAAAAGGGGGTTATAGATCGTGTATGTTAATACTTTCTGATAGGTTTAAGATTGGAAAAATAACTTTTGGTTAATGTCTAAAATGATAGTAATTTCATTAATAAAAACATGATCCATGTGCTATAATGTAATCATACAAAGTCAAACATGAACTTGCTGTCTTAGCCATTAATGGACTTCCATTATAGATCCACCTTTCCTTACTGAACTTCTTTACCACTTTCATCTCATAGGAACACAAGTTTTTATGTTTGTTATCTTCTGTGAAAATAATAGTGTGCTTAAGGAATCGTTATTTCTACTGAACCCCTGTCTCATGACAACACCCACATTGCATGTGCAGTACAGAGGGCTTATATAAGTATGGACTTCAAAGCCCTCAGAGTCCAGGTAACACAAGCAGAAAACTGGCCAAATTATATTGTTACATTGTGTGCATGTACAAATATGTAACTACAAATTCCACTATTACAAAAATTATAAAGTACCAATAACAATAATTAAGCCAAAAAGACTCCAATAGGTGACAGTTCTCCAAAAGTCCTGCTGGAGGAGACCATCTGCTCGTTTTCTGGCACCATAGTGCTTATACTCAGCCCTGGCCTGATCAGGGCTTTCCACATCTGTGTTTGTGTAGCCAGAATTTCTGACACAAATTGATGCATGGTTTTAATATGCAAATTACTTCTGCAGACCAATCTATGCTCTCCAGACAGATGACCTACCTTTTCTCCTCCACTCAAGAAATCACACACAAGAGGAGAGTGATTTTATCATGGGCAGAACTGCGAGCTTTCTGATTCACAGATCTTGGTGATTTATGACTAGTTAATAAATAACATTTGGCAATCCTCACGGAGAAGGTGACACAGAGCAATCCCTAGTCACCCACAGTGGGTAACTCTCAGCCCCCACTGTGAAGAACACAGGACCAGAACCCAAGGGACTTCAGAACTCATGGGATAAGACAGGAAACACAGGGGGCTCTTGCTGAGCCCACCCTGATTGTTTCTGGCTCAACCTTCTGGTTAAGGTTGTTGAAGCCATCAAGCCTCAGTACTCTCATCTTTAAAATGGGAAAGGAAATAAATCCTACCTAATCAGTCTCTGGGTATTATTGGATGAAATGACCAGCACAAAGTTTTTAGCACTGTGCCTGGTACAGTCTAATATCTGCTATACAGTCAGCTCTATTATTTTTATATCATTTTTGCTTACCTTCCCAAAGAAATGCTTTCAGTGAGTGATAGTTTATCATAGACATCATAAACTTCAAGCATTTAACAATGCTTTCAAACTTTTTTGCAGCAGAACTCATTTAACTGACAAACAAATCATTACAAAATGAAAAGTATGAAATTTAAAGACCACAGCTAATAAAAATGACAATTAGTATGGCACTATTTAATAGTGTTTTGAAAGATGCCATCATTTTAACAGTTCGTGTTTAAATATCTTTTTATAAACAGGGAAGTCAATTTCCTCTAGAGATTTTATGGGACCCATAACTACTAGGTCTCTTCCTGCTATAGCTTTTATCCCATCAGGCATGACATGTTGCCTTGCTATTTTAAAAATTAGTGTAATTCCTTAAAACCATGTCTTCTATCACCAATAAAAACATGGGGAAAAAGGGAAAAAACAATTTCCTTTATGGTTTATGTGTCAAAAATTTAGCAAAATAATATGCATTCATCTTTGTCTGCATTTGTATAACAATGTCATAAGGAAAAGATCTGTGTATTTTGGTTCTTTTGAACTGTAAAGATATCACATAATCTTAAACTTCAACTAACTCAATAGGTATTATGAGTTTTTTGACTATTCATTAATATCATTAGAAAATAACTGTAATTGCATCTGTCCAGCAGTCAGATCAACGGCCATTCTTACTGCAAGGGCCATAGTAGAGGCTTTAATAAGCTCTTTATACATTAACCCATTTCCTCCTTAATGGCTGTGCAGCCAATTAGTTTGGACAACCCTACAAATTCGCATTAACAAGGTTTGAATTTTGAATATGTTTTTGGCAATATGAAGCTATTCATTCAGTCTTTTTACACATACAAATCTTTTCTTATCCTTCACATGTTTTACTTCAAAATGGCCCACTCAGGAAATCTGGAGGAACTTTGTTTTGCAAAACTTGATTGCACACATTGTTTTGAGGTCCTCTTAGGTATTTTACTTCCCATATTTGGTTACCTTTTGCCACCCTTATTTATCACTGACTTGGCTTGAAAGTCACCATCCAATTTCCTATTTTGCCTATTGTCACTACAGTCCACAGTAGCTAATTAATCATCTCATACGAAATAGTGAATTTTACATAAAACCTGTTCAATAGCATTACAATTATTCCAAATTCTTGTATGTATCTTGTTTTTAACCAGCAATTTATTACTAATTTTCAAAGCAACTATTTTTTCCCACTTGGAAATATTTGGTAAAATAATTGTTCAGGAAGCACCCCAAATTTACAATGAATTTTATAAACACAATGTAGGCAATGTGCACAGCTTATATTAGGCATTAAAAGTACCTTTAATTCAGTTTCATTTTATCTTGGAGTGTTGTGTGTCCATATGTTACTTGGGTGACTGGGAGGTGCATGTGTCCAAGTGAGCCCTTAAAAGGATTTCACATGCAGGAGCACAGTGTAAAGACACAGGTAAGAACCTTACACAGGTAAGAACTGCTTGGAGGATAGGAGGTTGAGAATTGGGGTGTGGGGACTGAATTGGCAGGGGCTCTCGAGAAATCCACCAGTGAAAAACTAAACAATTTAAAAACTTTAATTGAAAAGATGCATTTCTTAATAAAACATGTTCTATCACAACAAGTAAGACTCTGGAGTCTGATTAGGTTGAAATTCTGACTTTGTCACTTTTGAGTACTTGAATGCAATATTTATTTTACTATAATGTGTTTTAGTTGGTGGATTAAATTTACCAACCTAACTTAAATTTATATAGTGTGGAATATATAAAACCTGACTCTTCAAAAAGTTGGAATGATTATCAGTAAACAGAATTTTTAATTTTGTTAATAACATGTCTCTAAACATAATTGCTTTTTGTAGGTACTTTGTGTTAAAACCAGCATTTGAGTTGTTTATATTTTATGAGTTATTCCCTCTGATTTAAACAGGAAAAGGAGGATGAGGAATATTGAGAATCTAAGAGTTAATATTCCAGAAAAAACAGTGCTTGACAAAATAGTCTATAAAATTCTGCTAAAATATATGGCATATCTTCTAGTTATCCTAATTTTTTCTTCTTTTATTGTGCTTCCACTTTCTTGGATAGCATCCTCCTCTGTGGACAGAACCAAAGTGAGGGATAGTAGGGAGCAGATGAGTATTAGAAATAGTGGTACACTGCATCAGTACCACCTGTCAGGAAGCTTCCATTCACTTTCCACTTCTTCCATTCTTTCTCACTCTTGTTTGCCTTTATTTTTAAATAAACTATATATATATACATATATATATAGTTTTTAAAAACATATATTTATGCACACATACATATTTACATATGTACTTATTCTCTCTATATTTATTTATATACATATATATACATATATAAAATTGACAAATAACATTATTTTATCATGTATAACATTGTTAAATCTAGCTAATTACCAAATGCATTGTCTCACATAGTTTTCAAGCTTTGTGTTAAATACCTTTGTCCATGTCCTGTTTTCTCCAGGACAAGTTCCCACCACTTATAACCATGTGTACTTCTTCTCTGATGCACTTTGTCTCTTGGGCTGGGATGACAAGAGTACAGAAAGGGACAGGAAAAACTCTGGTGTAATTTTGCCATTTTTGTTTACAACAATTGAAGAAACAAAAACTTCAAACCATAATGTACTCCATTGTTACCTTAAAAGTCTGTCTCATGGGGCAGTCAGTGGATATAATTAGATCAATATAATTAAAATTAATAATTGGGTTTTTAAAAACCAATCTGATTACCACTACATAATTCTTGATGGCATCTGTGCTTATGGGAGGTTACTAGAGGAAATAGCCACAGTTAGTCTTTAAAACTGTGTGGGATGTTCTTTATTTTAGTAACAGCTAAGTAGTTGCCACTGGGCACGGAATCCTTTGGTAGTGTTTAAATGCCTGGCACTCATATATACATTTTCTACTCTACAGCAGATGAAATATTGGAAAATTCACATTTAGTTTTGGGGGGACTACAAAATGGAAATTATGTATAACTGCTCCTCCTGTTCAACCACAAAGGGTGTGGATCCCTATTTCATAACAGTCCATTTGCTGGGCCCAGAATCCAGTCTCCTATAAGGGAAACATGAAATAAAAGCCTTCATGCATAACCATAGAGTTGATGTGTTTATTTTTGTATAAGGCAATCAGTTCAACAAAAATTTTGAACTGCTTTGTAAAATGTGACCACTACTGAAAACTATTCCAAGTCTTAACTTTTGGGGTTATTTCGTAGCCTACTGGTTTTAGGCACTGAAAAAGTTTAGGGATTTGTGCCATGCTTTGTTGAAGAGTTCTCCCACTGCCACCCAGACCTTTGTTAATTTGCTTGGTGGATTTATTCCCTACCTGTCCCCCAAGGGCAGGGTAGAGCTGTCCACGCTAATCTCCATTGCTACCCACGGAATAGTTTCTCCTGAACCAGGAAGGGGTTTTCTTTCTGGTTTCTCAATCCTGTAATAAGTTGTAATAATGGGGGGATTGAGAAGATGCTATCACCTCTGCAGTCTGACATGAGCCTGTCAGGTCCCCTGGCTGTCAGTATGACTCAGCTTCCCAACAGCACACTCCATAGGTAACTACCTGGACCATTTATTCATCCTATGGACAAACCTCCTCAAGCTGGAGTCTGGAGTGTGGACTTACTGGGGAAGGTACTGACAGCAGGTCCCAGCACTTACAGAAGCGGGCAGAGTCCCAAATCACCTAAGAACATAAAGTAATGGTTATTTTTCCTATTGGAGTTACTGGTTATTTGTCCTAATCATTTCTTTTCTTAAAAATCAAATGCCACTTTGGAATAATGAGATAATATGCTTCCTTGCTGGGATCAGATCCAGCCAAGTGAGTGACAGCTCTCAGTGTACTGTTTTGATTTTCTGGAGTGGATTGATGAGGAAATACAAAAGTTGCAGAGCCTGAGCAGTCTGGGAGGGGACAGACCCAGCTGGTGTCCACAGGAATGGACTCTCACTGTTCTAGGATTTGAGGAAAGTACCAGCTTCCTGAGGTTCCGGAAAAGAGAGCAGCATTCAGCAAGATGCCGCTGAAGATAAACAGATGTCTTTGGGATTCCCCTCTTCATCTTGGTGGTGACAGTTCTCAGGTTCTTGATTTTATTTCCAAGTCCATCAACCTCCCCATGCCCAACCCACCTGTAGATATAGTGCATGTGATATAGGAGAGCTCAATCCATGTTTGCTGTTGTGGACTGAATTGAACATAAGCTGTTTCTAAGCCGTGGTGTTTGTCCTTCAAAGGCTAAATAGCAAAGAGAAGCTGTGGCATGAATAGAATGCAGTACTGCTCTTTGGAGACTAAGCAATCCATAGGATTTGCCAACATGAGGGAAAAAACACTTCAACTAAACAGGAAGTGTACAGTTAAAGATTGCCTACTGAATTCGGTAACAGTGGGGAGGCAATTTTTTTTTTCATGCTTATGATTTCTCATTCTTTCACAATGATATGATGTAATCATATTAATATTTTCTTAGTATATCAGGGCCTGGAATGAAATTGCACATGTATTACATGTTGAATTATGCACTGAGTTCCAGAGTTCTCATCTGACAAACTTCCACTTATAAAAAGACTCTAATTTTACCAAAAAGACTAAGTAATCTCTGAAATACTGTGTTTTTTGCCTAAACCTGAGGTTAATGGTCTTCAGTAAGTGGAAACGAAAATAATGAAGTCTTTACTTATTTACCAGATATAGGCAGCATGTTTAGAGCTTAGCAGTATTCACAGACTCACTCTCTTGGCAGCTCTGTTTATGTTGCAAGCCTCAGAAACCCTGCATTGCTTTTCATGCCACGGCTCTTTTCCAAGTCACTCTTGCTTTTGACCATCCATCCTGTTTCATAATTGCTCGCCTAGTTTTAAAGGAACATCATCTTTGAAAATATGCACTTGAAAAGTTAAAAGGCAAAGGAAATGTGCAAAAGTGAAAGCAGCTGGTGTGGATTGTCTTAAGTAAAACAGTGTACTCCACTGATGAGAGAATCAACATTAAAACCGTGGCCTGGGCAAGCACTGTGAGCCTTGGATTACAATGCAGACGTTAGGAGCTAGGGATTGAGGTCATTAGTAGAGTGCCCTGGGTTCATTCCTCAGCACCACACACACGTACACTCACAATAGTTAAAACTTGCTCTATGTTCAAGTTCATTATTGCCAGTATGCTATCCTGGTTTTCAAGAGATAGCTCTAGGCAGTTTTCTCATTTGTGAATACTCTCAAATAGGTTTTCTTTTTGACAGAGTTAAAAAAAAGCCAAGTCTCATTTCTTGTCCCAGAGAGATCTGTTAGCACATAACTTTCGGAACTAGAGTCTAGTAGAATTAACAGAAATAAAAAATGAATGGAACTGAAAGATTATTGTGGTCTTTTTACCATCTGAGTAATTAAAATGATTTTTTTGATAAAGTGATTGACAATAGTTCACTAACTTCACAGAAATTTAGTCACTCATCTGCATTAGGGCAGGGAAAGAGAAAAGAAAGTGCATCATATTAATTCCTTGATGTCATCTCATTTCCAGGGAAATTTTTTTTCCTTTCAAAGGTGACTTTAGAGGGGCCATGCCATGTTGTTTGCACTGCCTATATAACATGCAGCCTTGTCCTCTAGTCCCACAGACCTATGGTGCCGCGTGACTCATTTTTAAAAAGCAATGCATTCTAATTTTCCCTCTAATTCAAATTTTTATGAACTTTTTGCAGGGGCTTGTTGTCTTTCTGATATTTCTAACATGTCACAGATGAACACTCATAGGGAGAAAAGGTAAGCATGCAGATTTATCTAATGTCACCATGTTATGTTCCTACTCAAAGTAAAGACCTTATCCTTTGGAGCCTGTTCTATTTCTTCACAGAAAATCTGAAAATATGCAGGTAGAATAAAACAGGCTACCAAACCAGGGCTGAATATTTGTCTTCAGTAAAATACTGCAATGAGGAGTCTCTCAAAGCTCTTTATACTTTGTTGAAAGATTCATTTTTTGAAGTCACCAAGGCAAACTGTTCAAAGCTTCTCATAACTTTTCTAGACAAGAAAATCATTTTAAGAGCTATAGAGAGAAACTCATGTACAGAACTCTGATGGGGAGAGCATCAATAATGGATTAACTTGCATGGACCTAGGGCTCTGGTTATATGTTGGGATTCAACAGGGAAGCCTAATTTATTCCATTTGGTCACTTTTTATATCTGTTTGTCATCCATCATGTTCCTGTATAATTTTGTTTATTTCATAATATCATTTTTCATGACTACACAGCTCCAGTAAATATTTTTAAGAGGACTCAGCAATCACTGTGGAACAGGTACAAAGATCTTAATAAAACGGCTGTTTATGCCCAGTTATATTAAATACTGCTTCTTGGTTCTTGTAGGACTGGACTCTTTCTGGTCTCAGAAAGGACACAAACATAATCAAAGCCAGTGATGATGACTGAGAAACTGAGATTCACTCACCCTTGCCATCTGTCAGCACTCACAATAGACATGGAGTTCCAAGATGACTAGTCTTGCAACCATTTCCCATCCTTGGAACCACTAAACATAGGCTGAGAAATAAAATGTGGTCTGATATTTACTTTGATTTTTTTTTCTCCTATGGGTTTTTTTTAATATTGTAGATTTAATTCAGAGGTAATGTTTCATGAGGCAATTTATTTTATAATATACCAAATAAATGTTATATTATTATTCTTGGGGCTTGCATCTCTTATCTAAACTTCCACTGAAAACTTTATTCAGTGTAATATTTATGTACTATAAATCTATAACTGTATAGTCACATACATGTTTTTATGCATACACATGCTAGAGTAGTTAATGTATGCACATATGTAATCATGGTGTAGAAAATCCTTCTGATCACATTAGCAAACTGAAAGGAAAGCACTTAGCTAAGTGACAAAAGAGGGACTGTTTCACAGTATAGAGACCACTTAAGGAGTATTTATTGAATGAATAAATACAATCACTGGTGGGGGTGAGATGGAGCTAAGCATTTCTGTTCTCAATTGAAATTATCCTATAGTGTTTATTTGATAATGTAGAAAAGATTTTATGCTAGAATAAACATCTAAGGGGTACATTTGAAGAAAGAAAAAACATTCCACGTATTAAAGTGATTTTCAAGGGTCTGGAATTTCACAAAATTTCTCACAGGGTTAAAAAAAAAAAGAAAAGAAAAGAATAGAGACTACTACCCAAGAAATACACCCAACAGCCTCTAAGTGATACATGTGCTGAACAGCTTCTTTTTGATGTTAAAACAAAGCAAAACAGAAAGTACAAAACACTTCCAACAAAAGAAAGCTAAAAAGCAAGCAAGCAAGAAATGGATCTATTTTTTTAGGAGCCTATTTCTGTGCTCACACTTTAGAGTGCTCTACTGAGAATTGGTTCAATATGACAAAAACTTAGAAAGAAGCAATTTAACTGCCTTCCTAGGTGTCATTTTTACAAATGGACAATTTTTTCAAATTCTAAAAATTTTGCATAGAAGAGAATCTAAAATAAGAATTTGAAGAGGACTGACATTGAAAGCTTCTCTGGGAAAGTGCTTAGTGCCTTCCAAGCATGAATTAAATATTTCCTGAGTGAATGAATGACCATTTTGCTCTGCTTTCATTTCATTTGCAAACTCTGTGATTGGCTGTTGTCAGGCCCCTGAATCTTAGTCTGTGGCCTGCTGTTCATCCACAGTGTCTTCAGAAAACCAGTAGTAACATTGTCACCTTCTACTCCCTCACACCTTGTACTCAGTCTGTCACCTTTTAAATTAAGCCAGTGTCTTCCTCTCTTCAGATCACCTGGGTTTTGCCCGAAGCTCTTGTTAGGACACTTTGTTCTTCCCTCTAGTACTGATCATATTTCATAATTATACACTTGTTTTTATGGCTTGAATGGAGGCAGGGGTGATTTGCTCACTATTTTTATCTCTAACTCAGCACAGTGTTAAACACAGATATGACAATTAATATATGAATGAGAACATTGTAACAGTAATGGCAAAATTACAGTAGCTCTTGTCTCTAACCTACTCAGACAGGTCCCTTATAGAGCTCCAGTGACTATTTAAGGACTACCTCCTGGGATTCTTACACCCTCCATCATGGATGCCATGTCCTCATTGACAGTTCCCCTTGTCTTTCACCATTTCCAATGCCCTGGGGAAAAGGTAAGACTGGTGCCAAGTCTGATGACTTCAGAGTTCCTGAAGTTGCAGATCCTCAAAAGGTCGAGCACACTCAGTGAATGGACTGCTACCTGCTCATGCCTGTTGAACAATGTCTTCTTGTAAACCATTTCTTCACTGGTTAGATGTCAATTTAATCCTGCAGTAATGCTCTTTTACTTCGTCATTCCTGGGACAAAGTAAAAATAGTAATAATGTCATCTTTGTATGATGACAAAAAATAAAAATGTAAGCATTTATATCGAAGGAAGTAAGCAGACCCCAGAGGTCTGCCCTTCCTTCTTACTTGTTTTGCAAACCATCTTATTAGTGACAAATTATATGCTGAATTCTTGTGTGGGTCCAACAGCAGCACCTGGGGTACCATTAAGATGGAAAAATCATACCACAGTTTTTTGTAATAATACTATTTGGTCTATATTCTCCAACAATGATTGAATGATGTATATGAAACCAAGCCCAGGCTTAGGATTCTACACAGTTCACTATTCACCATAGTTCATGTGTCTATGCATGACTAAGTTTTTCTGGCTTATGTCTGAGAGCACATTGTAAAAACAGCACGGTGAAGAGGAAAAATGATTAACTTGCAACTGCGTCTGATGGAATCCTGACTCCATTGCTTCCTACATTGACACCTCAGTAACACTCCTTAGAAACCTCTCAACTTCTTCCTGAGTGGCAGATATTAATAACCACCATGCTGAGCTATTGTGAGGATCCATTCTGTGGCAAAGGTAAAGAACACCCACTTCTTAGATCCTCCATGTTCAATAATAAGATCAGGATCAGCCTTCATTTCTTTATATACCTTCTTCAGAAAATGTATACAGTTTCTCCAAGTCCAACTAAATCCTGACTGGGCTTTGTGCTCTCCTTTCCTATTTTGTTTATACGATTTCACTTAAATATTCTTCATTCCCTAAGTTAAATTAAGTAGCAATTTATTCTGTGATGGAAACTACTTTCTGAGAGTCCCTTGTTTTGCTATATACCTCCACTCATGATGGTATTGAATATTCATTACATGGGTATGGGCAACATCATATAAATACTACACAAAACATTCAAAACCCAGTCTGTTCTTAAAATTCAGGCCCTCATCTCAATCCAGAGTAAATGTGCTACCTGATTGTGGCCATCAGCAGTATCTTCGTCTCATAAAGAAGCTTACACTGGGGCAGACCCAGGAAGAAAACCCAGAGGCCCCAGAGGGTAGTATTTCTGAAGCATTCTCTCCATCTTGTACAGTCTCACATTCCCTAGCATACAGGCTGTTAGACTAAGAAGACAGCAAGGTGTTACTTGGTAGGAGGGGACACATAGACTTATTTACAAGGTTGACTTATTCTATAGGAAAAATAAACGTTTCTTAGTGGCTTATGAAGTGATCTCTGCTTATTTCCTTTCTAATGACTATGAACAAATGAGCACTCATGATCTATGTATTGGAAACTTATTCTTGTGACCTGGAAATGTTCTTGGCCTCCCTCACAAAAAATACTCTAATGCTTTCTCTTACTGATGATCTAAGCATTCGGCAATATGAATTTTATGTTATGAGAGAAGAAGTTACATTAAATTCTTAAATTACTTAATTAAATTATGTTTTTCTAAAATTTTAAAATTCTAATTTTCAAAATCCCTATGAATTTAGTGTGCCGTTGATGTTTCTGTTTCTGCTAATGGTGAAGCAAAGAAAATTATAGATCAATGCCCCTCAGAAAAATAAATATAATAATTCTGAACAAAATATTAGAAAAATGAACCCAGTAATACACAAACAGGATAGTATGTTATAACCTAGTAGGGTTTTTCCTAGAAATGCAAAATAGATTTGATATTCAAGTATCAAGAAGTGTAATTTACTGTGTTAATAGAATAAATGAGGAATATTATCTAATCATGCCTATAAATACAGAAAAATCACTCAATAAAGTTCAATTTCCATTCAGGATAAAAAAATGTATAGCATACTAGAAGGAAAAGGGAATTCCCTTAATCTACAAATAACATCAATTTTAAAAATTGCAGCTTATATTCTAGTCATGGTGAAATATTTTATTCTTTTTTTCCAAAGATTGAGACCAAGATGAGGATAACTACTTTCATTACCTAAATTCAATATATTACTGGAGGTTCAAAGCAGTGCACTAAGATAAAAATTTACATAAAAGATACAATGTTTGGAAAAGAAGTCAAATTCTTTCATTTGAACATGATATGATGGTTTAGATAGATGTGCTATGGAATTGCCAAAGCAGTTGCTGAATTCCATACTACATTCATCATGGTTGTAGGATGCATGACTGATATACAAAAATCAATTTTATTTCTATATACCAATAGCAAAGAATTGGAAAAATGAAACAAAAATATTCCATCGACAATAGCACACACACAAAACAAAATACCTAAGAATAAATTCAAGAAAAAAACCACTGTATTGAAATTTACCCAACATTCCTGAGAGAATTACCAAGGATTAAATAGATGGAGAATGACAATCATGTTCATGAATTGGAGGGACAATGTTGTTACTGCGTTTCTTCTTTCTAAATTGGTCTGCTCAACACAAGCCCGACCAAAATCCCAATTAGTACTTTAAAAAAATAAACAAGCCGATTCTAAAATATATTTGGGCAAGTTAAAATACGTAACTACAGCAACACAATGTTGGGGAAAGGTGGGAAAAAGAAGAGCATCACAAGGCTTACACTATCTGATATCAATTTCTTAATAGATTTACATTAATAATAATACTATTA
Organism: Glaucomys volans; assembly: GCA_020662805.1. Taxonomy (NCBI): domain Eukaryota; kingdom Metazoa; phylum Chordata; class Mammalia; order Rodentia; family Sciuridae; genus Glaucomys; species Glaucomys volans. Next base: position 395,321 of record JAJEJO010001918.1, read on the forward strand.
TTGTCTGTTATTTATCTAAGAATAGAGAAGTAGAACAATGGACCAGAAAAGAAAATTCAGAAATAGATCCACCTACACATGGCATCTTAAGGTCATTCAATTCAGCTGCATAAAAATGTGGAAAAAATGACTCTCAACCTTTATCATTCAGAAACAAAAAATTAATTTAACTTAACTATAAAAGCTAAGAGTCTCCAACTTCTAGATAACAATGGAGATTATCTTTGCAAACTTGAAGTAGGCAGAGTTTTCTTAGGGAGGCCGAAACAAGTTTTAAGTATAAAGGCAAAATATAATAGTGATTCTTCAAAATCAAAACTTCTTATCAAGAGACAATTACAAAAACACAAATGCATACTATGAGCTAGAAAAAATATGTATATGGTGTTTTTTGGCAGAAGACTTTTATCAGAATAGACACATTATATATGAAAAATAATCCTTAAAAATGTGCAAAATATCTGAACAGACACTTCACTAAGGAACGTAGGAATGGTCAACAAATAATAGGAAAACATTCAAAATCATAGAGAAATGTAACAAAATTACAAGGAAATACACTTCTATAGCCATTAGCATACTTAAAATTAGAAGTCTGACAGTACCAAATGTTGACAAAGATATTCAGTAACTGGAACTTGCAAACATTGCCGGTGAGAAAATAAAATGGTACAACCACTTCAGAAAACAATGTGGTGGTTGCTTATAAAGATAACATACAGTTTCTTCAGGACTCAGCCATTTCATTCCTTGGTATTTACTCAAACGAAATGAAAACAAAAAGGCAAGAATAAGAATATATATGGTATCTTTGTATAAAGACATTTTTCATAAAAGCAAAAACAAATCTTTAACCAAATGTCTTTTTAAAGGATAATGATTAAAAGTTTTTAGTCATAAAATTAACTATTAAAAATACAAAAATATAAAACATTCATAGATGAGTCTCAAACACATTATGCTGAGGGAAAGAATTCAGACCCTAAACAATATATACTTTATAATTCCACTTATAAGAAGTTGGAGGATAGGAAAAAGTAATTTTTGATGTAGAAGTTAGAAAAGTAGTTGCCTCTTCCTGGGTGATATCATCTAGATTTCTCTGTGATGTTGATAGCATTTTGCATTTTGATTGGAGCAGTAGTTTCAGGTGTGTTAATTTATGAAAACTTCAAATTGTATTTTTATAGTTTTTGCATTTAACTATTTGTATATTTTGCCTCAATAAAATAAAAAAATGCAGTATTAGGGGGCTGGGGACATAGCTCAGTTGGTAGAGTGCCTGCCTTGCAAGCACAAAGCCCTGGGTTCAAATCCCAACACTGCCAAAAAAATAAAAAATAAAAAAAATGCAGTATTAGAAGTCTGAATTTGCTAAATTGTTTTTTAAAATGTCTATTAGGAATTGAAGAGGCTAGATGTTTCAGGCATTGGGACAGGAAATAGAATGAGTAAACAAGGCCCCAAGGCCAGGTGGGTGTGGCACCTGCAAAGATCCTTCCCCAGGACAGGGTCCTTTCTAGCCATTTACTGCTACATGCCCCCCTGAGGACCCATTTCTATTGTCTACTCTATTTATGAATTTCAGGTTAGAGGTAAATTGTCAGAAGGGGAGGTAAATTGAAATGTCAGACTGATTTCCTTTATTTTCTCCTTCCTATTTTGGTGATTACTGAGAGATCTGGAAATGTTGATAGTGGTTGTAATAAGATCAAAAGCAGAATCAAGAACAGTATCATTTCTCATTTTTATTTCTCCAAAATGCATTTGATTCCAAAACTTTTTAACTTTATAGTTTTTCTATCAAATGTGTACATTCTGTGGACTTCGTGGCCCCAAGCTGTTTCACGTTGTCAGTATTTCTTATCTAACTTTCTCTCTTTTTTAAAAAGTGTATGTGTATACAGGTATACATATAAAATTTTTTCAAGTACAATATCATGTTTGTCCAACTTAATCTGAAGGCAGCACTTTGTGTTTTATTTACTATTTTGTGTCTAGTACACAGAACAGTGCCTACACACAGAAGATGTGCTCAACTCCATTCCTCATTATGTGAGACTACTTCACTGATTCACTTACTGGAATGCTCATCACTGTACAGTGATCTTCACTCTGTGTAGGTCAAGGACTCTCCATGCATTCCATCCATACCCACCGCACTTCTCAGGCACAGATAATCATTCCTATCCTTGTACTCACACAGCACAAGCATCTCTGAGCTACATGTATAGAGGAATTCATTCTTTTTTTTGCAGAGTCTAAGCTTTTTGTGGGAGCATAGGACTCTTATTTTGTTAGAAAAGCAGAGGGCTTGATATAGGGTAAATATTCAACAATTTTCACTGATGGAAAAAAAGAAGGAAGGAAAGAAGAAAAGAGGGAGGAGGGAAAGGAGGAGAAGATAAAGGGAGGGAAGAGAAGGATGAAGGGAAGGAAGTATGGGAGGGAAGTAGGAAGGAAAGAAGGGAAGAAGCAAGGTAAAGTGTAATAAATGAAAGACCAATAAAACTAAAAGGAGTTCTGGTGTCTCACCCTGGGTATAAAAAGGTATATGTAGAGGAATCAGTTCTTCTCTTGCATCCTTTAGAGAAAGTGGAAGTATTTACCATATGCTGTCATTTTTTACCTGGGGAGAATGGCTTCCCTTTCCCAGCAGAGCTGGTTCCCTCCATTCTGATCCAGGGATCTCAGGAACTGACTGAATAGACTTAGCAGACTAGACTAACTAGACTTCAGCTTCAGCTGACATGGCTTATCCATTCTTATGAGATGTGGGGCCAGTTTCAGGGCTCCTCTGGAGACAGCAGAAATGACAGACTCTGGCAATCCCATGAGCCTGGCTTACCCAAAAGTCAACACCAACTTCCTCTGCAGCCATGGGATGGGCATGGCGTCTTGTGGGTGCAGAAAAAGACTGAGATGATCATCAGCCACTTCTGGGCACTGGAGAGAACAGTTGGTGAGGGCTGCACAGGTAAGAAAGAGGTTAGCAAGCGCCTGGTAGCAATTGAAAGCAGCAACTCATGAGGTGCCAATGAAGTTTTATTGATAAAGAAACAATTTTTTGAAGAAGCTTTGACTACCCTTTCATGGTGTCTGGTAGACTGAATCATATAAAATGAGGATATTCACTCATTTATGATTACCAGAATAGCAATTTCATATACTTCAGCCTAACATTAATTTTTAATTGTATCTATTAGCCATATAATTATCTATCAATCTATAATGTATTATCTATGTACCTACCGAACTACCTACCTATTTTGCAGTACTGAGGATTGAAGCTCTACCACGGCACTTCATTCCCAGCCATTATTATTATTATTATTATTATTATTATTATTATTATTGAAACAGGGTCTCCTTAAGTTGCTCAGACTGACCTTAGACTTGAGATCCTCCTGCTTCAGCCTCCCCAGTTGCTGGGACTACAGGTGTGTGCCTATGTGCTCTGCTTAACCTTTAATTTTCAGGGTCAAAATTGTTCAGGCACCACCTTGTTTTACCTTTTACCTGGACCCTTTTAAGGTTTAAGGTGCATAGGTTCATTTATCTTAAGAAAAAAGGAAGGAAGGAAAAAAGAAGGGAAAGAAACTGCAAAATAAAAGTACAATTCTTTTTTTGCAAGTGATTTGGAGCCAAGAGTGTGAAACAGGAAACATTTACTGTGGCTAAGTTAAAACATAGACTCTAGGAATTCTGAGTGCATGTGGCTCTCCCTCCCTTTTACTGGCTCTCCTTCCTGTGCCCCAGAGGGTCAGATCTTTGTATGGGGATTGTTTCTTTTTTCCTTCCAGTGTTACTGTGCTCTGTGTGGAGCACCAGGGCACAGAGGCTGGGAGTGGTCAAGGGGGAGGCTCAGCGAGGAAATGTCTGTGAGTCACCCTGTGGTGGATGCAGCCTGGAGTGTGCCCGGCATGTCTGCTTGACTCCTGTCCAAGGCAAAGGTAGACAGCTGCCTGACAGACAGGCCTGGTCACAGCAGGTTACAATGAACTGTGTCATCCCCACGCACTAGGCGATTTCCTTTTTGAGTCACTTTTCTGCTAGGGATGAATCATACCCCACCCTCCTTTTCAGCTCTTTATGCTTGCTGTCTGCAGCCCAAGTGGGAAGGGGACGATTTTCTGTCTGGTGAGGCAGGGGTCTGCAGGAGAAGCCTGTCTCCTTGTAATAAGACTCCTTTAGGACCAGGGGTGGGAAGCCCCAGATCCTTAGGGAGCCTGACACAGACACTGTGGCTGGAAAGTGAGAAGCCAAGAGGTTCCATTTGCCAGGAGAAGAACAAACACACTTTCCTTTTTCTTGTGTGTATTTCTCTTCACTTATAAAAATCAGAAGCTTGTCCCCTGAGCTTTTGTGAGAAGACAAATTTGAGTATCAGTGTGCCCCCTGGGTCCTTGGCTGGTCATTTTGTACTCTGTCATCAGAAAAATAAGATGTACCTAAATCCTTGGTCACTGGAGCTGACCACAGGAATTTGTGAAAGCATTTTCCATTTTCTCATGGTTTGAGGAAGAATATACTTACCAAGAATTTAGCTACAAGTTCTTGTCCTTGGCAACATTTTTCCTTCTTTCATTTTTTAACCTATTGACACTGGTCAAAAATTAGATGACTATTTAGACAATGCAATTAAAAAGCAACAATGTGAGCAAAGGACCTGGGATACAGAGAGCCTTTGTGTCTCTCTGGAAGGAAGGAAGGAAGGAGCCCTGTGGCGGGTGTGGCTGAGGCTAGGGCAGACGGGGCTTTACTCATCCTGCTGTGCTGGGCAGAGGCACGAGCTCACGGGAGTGGAATGGGCCTGCGTGGCTGCTCCAAGGCCTCCTTCCAGAACTGAAGCCTGAGAAGAGGATATGACTAATCAGGGGATTTAAAAGTTGGTGCCTGGACCATGTCCTGAGGCCAGTTCCAGTGCTTTGGGGCTTCCCTGGGGAGGAGTGAGTGCAGAGTAGGAAGAATCTTGTGCTCATTCTCCTTTTCTTTCTTCTCCAAGTCCTCCAAGCCCCTTTGGGTCATGCCTGAAGAGGAGCCGCCCACTACTGCAGCCCAGCTGCTCTCTTCCTGCTGCCGAGTCATGTTTCTGGACCTTGAGGACTTTTCAGTCTTTAAGAGTCTGCCATTTAGATAAAAACCAAGAGTAGAGTCATATGGTAATTCCATTCCTAGTCTTTTGAGGAATCTCCATACTGCTTTCCAAAGTGGCTGTGCTCATTTTCAATCCCACCAACAGTGTATAAATGTATATTTTCTCCCACATTCTTACCAGCAATTACTGTTCTTTGCATGCTTGATGATTGCCATTCTACCTGGAGTGAGAAGAAATCTCAGTGTAGTTTTGATTTGAATTTCCCTGATTGCTAAGGATGATGAACATTTTTTTCATATGTTCACTGGTCATTTGCATTTATTAGTTTGAGAGATATCAATTTAGCTCTTTTGTTCATGTATTGATTGAAGGGTTTTTGGATATTAAGTTTTTTTAGTTCTTTATATATTCTGGGTATTAGTTCCCTGTTGGAAGAACAAAAATCAGCCCACTATATATGCATATAAATGTTTATAGCAGCACAATTCACAGTAACCAAATTATGAACCAGTCTAGGTATCTGTTATCAGATGTATGGATAAAGTAGATGTGGTAAATACACACAATGGAATTTTAATCAGCCATATCAAATGAAATTGTCATTTGCTGGTAAATGGATAGAACTAGAGAACATCATGCTAAATGAAATAAGCCAGACTCAAAAAGTTAAGGGCCAATTGTTTTATGTTTTATCTCATATGTGGAATCTAGGGGGAGTAAGGTGAGGGAAGGAGATAAAAGGACTAAAAAAGGGTATCTAATGAAAATAAAAAGGAGACCAATGTAGTAAAGGAAAGGAATAGAGAAAGAGGGAAGAGTATGGGGAAGCACTAGGGAATGAAATCTACCAGATTTTGCTATATCTATATAGGAACATATCACAATGACTCCTATAATAAACTATTTAAAATAATAATAATAATAATAATAATATGGAGATGGCTTGAATAGAGCAAGTGGATCAGAGGAGGGAAAGGGAAGATGCTGGAGAATGAGATGATTGGAATTTGTTGTGTATATGTATGAATATGGCATAATGAATTCCACTATTCTGTATAATTATAATGTATCAATAAAAATAATGAGTCTGTTATTTAAAGTTCATATCTTCAGAAAAGATATTCTCCATGAAAAATGCTTCAGGGAGAGTGGTGTTGGTTAGAGGGTTGGTGGGAGTGCTAAAGGGAAGCAGGTAGGTGAGCTGCCTACCTGCAGAAATGGAACAGCCCAGTGGCCAAATATTCCTGGGTAGGTGTCCTCTGATTCTCCTCCCGCTGCCAAGTCTGTGTTTCACACCCCTGGGAGTTCTCTCAGCAAGGTCCTCCTTTATGAATCTCCCTGTCACTGTTAATTTTCATTGCCTAAGGAGTGCAGTCCACACCAGTCACTTTGGGGGCCCAGTTCCCTGTCCATCTCCACCCTCCTGCATCTTCACTTCCCAGTCTACCTGAAGTTCAATTTACTCTGTGCCAACTCAAGTCACAGCTGCACGTCCTCATCTCTTTTTCTTGACTGACTTCATTCCTTTCTCCTATGACTTTCTTTCTAGTTATTTCCATTGCTTCTACCTTTCCCTGATTGTTGGAATCTTACCATTTTTCAAAGACTTGACCACTCTACTTGGCAAAACTCTTCCCAAGTTAATGTGTCTTGTATTTATTTATTCTGCATTCTGCATGACACCTGGTTTTGTCATGATTACAACTTCTTAAACTTGCCTGGCTTTCAGAGCTGTTTGAGGGTAGGAGACCTGATGAGTATATACATTTGTATACACTATGTTGCACTGAACACCGTGGCTAGAACATTAAAAAGAAACAATTACTGACCGTTGAGTTGTTGGTTCACTGTTCCAATCTCTCCAGAGACTGACCCTTTGAAAACATGCTTTAATTATGGGAAGAGGAGCTCCAGGGCAAATGAACTGCAAAGCACATATAGATAGAGTCAAAAGTGGCAGGTGGCTGCCTAATAATGCCCTCCTTCAAGCTGGAGGAGGGGACTTGGGTCAGGATTCAGAGGTCAAGGCTGTTTTGTTCTTATCACTCTCCATGCACAAAAATCAACTAAAAATAAATCAAAGATCTCAGAATTAGACCAGAAACCATGCAACACAGGGTTGACACACCAGCATATGGGCACAGGCAACAACTTTCTCAATAGGATCCCTAAAGGTCATGAAATAATGCCAAGAGTTAGTAAATGGAATGGCATCAAATTAAAAAGTTTCTGCACAGCAAAGGAAACAAGTAAGAATGTGAAGAGAGAACTTATAGAATGAGAGAAAATCTTTGCTAGCTAATCTTCTGACAAAGAATTAGTGTCTGGAATATATAAAGAACTCAAAACCTTAATGCCAGACAAATACCCTAATCAATAAATATACAAATGAACTAACGGACACTTCTCAAAAGAAGAAATACAAATGGCCAACAAATATATAAAAATATTCAACATTATTAGCAATCAGGGGAATGCAAATCAAAACTGTCCTGAGATTTCAACTCATACCAGTCAGAATGGCAGTGTTCAAAATTGCAAACAAAACTAAATGCTTTAGAGGATGTGGAGAAAAATGAATACTTAAAAACTGTTGGTGGAATTGTAAGTTAGTATAACCACTGTGGAAATCAATATGGAGGTTCCTCAGAAGACTAGTCTTGGAACCACCATATGACCCAGCTATACTACTACTTGGTATGTATTCTAAAGAATTAAAGTCATCATACTATACTAGCACATGTTTACATCAGCATAATTCACAATAGCCAAACTATGGAACCAGTCTAGGTGTCCATCAACTGATGAATGGATAAAGGAAATGTAGCTGGGTACAGTGACACACACCTGTAATCCCAGCAAGTAGGGAGCATGAGGCAGGAGGACTCAAGTTTGAGACCAACCTCAGCAACTTAGAGAGGCCCTAAGGACTTAGTGGGACCGTGTCTCACAATAAAACAACAATAACAGAAAAGGTCTTTGGATATAACCCAGTGGTTAAGCAACCCTGGGTTCAATCCATGATACAAAAAAGAAAAAAAAAAAGATAGAAAGAAAGAGAAAGAAAGAAAAGAAAATGTGGTAGATGCACAATGGACTTTTATTCAGTCTTAAAGAAAAATGAAATTACATATTTTGAAGAAAAATGGATGGGACTAGAGACAGTTATTCTAAGCAAAATCAGCCAAACTCAGAAGGTCAAAGGTTATATGTATTTTTTTTTCTTTTCCATATGCAGAAGCTAGAGAGGAACAAGGAAAATAAAGGTATGGATCTCATGAAAATCAAAGGGAGGATTGTAGAGGAAAGGGATCAGTTGGGAGGTAGGGAGGGAGGGGGGAATTACTAAGGAGTGACATTGGTCAAATTATTTTCTTAGATTGTGTGTATGTACAAATATGTAACAACAAATCTCATCATTATGTACAACTATGATGCACCAATTAAAAAATGTGGAAAGAGAGAGAGGAAAAAATGACTGTCTTGTTCTGCTTTGTAGAAAATTTGATGGATGCTGCATCCATCATCCAGATGGTATTCAGGGTGTGAAATAATGGAGAAGTCCTTGCATGGCCCACTCGTCCCATCTAGTGTTTACTTAATTTTAGAACGATAGAGTCTTAGAGTTGACGATACTGTGGAGATGGCCTTGTTCACATTCCAGGTCAATACTAGGTCTCTGCATCCTGTCCATCCTCAGGGTCTAAGCTGACGTCTTTGGAGTCATGCATCTTCCAGGGGTCTGCCAGCTCTCAAACATGGGAATGCTGCAGAGAGAAGGAAGGAGCTTTCTCAGGCAAAATCTTATAAAAGGCATGAAAAGAGTCCAACATCTCAAAGAGACACTCCAATACTGTCCCTGTGCTCTCTTGTTCTTCAGGAAGGACGATAAGCCTGGGAAATGTCCATTAAATTGAATGAACACTAAAAACAATTAAACCAAATTTAATGGTAACTTTCTGTAATCATTCTTTTTTAAAAAATTGGATTTTAGATCTTGCTGTCTGCTTATAAGGAGCCTTGAATTAATAGTCTTCAGTCAGACTAGAGTCAGTATGCGTTGTTCAGTGTCAGTTAGGGGCTGATGCAAATGTAAGGACTTTTAAAATGTAAAGAACTAATTTATTAGGGTGTCATGGTCAACAGGTGTTTCTCTCTCAGAAGGATGGTTGATAAAGAAAAATCTTCACATGGGGAGGGTGCAGTTGGCTCATTCTAACTTCATTTGTTTAGTGGCCTTAGAAAATGTGTATGTCCATGAGACACAGCCAACCCATCAGAAGACAATGACAATTATTGTGTCTTTTAAAAAACATGACAGCATTTTGGGGGAGGCAAATCTATGCATTGTGTATGTGTTATATGTAGATAGAATTTTCAGGCAATTTCTCATGTCTTCTTGTCCTAAGAGTCCTGAGCAGTATTATAATTTGTTCAGCGGGAGAAGGGAAATTGTATAAAACATTTTTTGGGCTACAGAATTTTTGTTCCATCTCTCTTGCCCCCAGATACTTCACATCTGCGAAGACTTTCACAATCCTTTGTTAGAGCCATTGCACTGAGCTAATTAATGGACAAGAAATCTCAGGATAAGGATTAAAACAAAATGGAAAACATCAAAGCTAAGCGTACACTCACAGAATGCAAACCATAGTGCATGTGCACATACATGTGTGTGCACAGGACTCCTCAGCCTCCTTGATTGACTTGGCGAAGTGGCAAGCAGAGGTGTATGAGAACAGTGAGACACAAATGTTGAGCTGAGCAGCACCCGCTGTCTTGTGATCTGGCCATTTGTCTTGAAGGGGCCAATGAGATAGAGGTCTGAACCCCTGAACCTTTGGAGAACCCCAAACAGAAGGGGCACCCTCGTAGAACAAAGGGCCTCATTCCTGACATATGTGAGGGCTGCTTTTTGTCAGCTAGGTATCACATTCCGGCCACAGCATGACAGACAAATGCCAGGCCAGATGAGAAGATACAATCTGCTCAACTTGATGCTCCTATACCTGGATCATGTGATCGGAGCAGATGCTGTGTCAATATGGATGCAGGTGCAAAATAAAAAGGAGGAAAAAAGACCAGACACAGAGGCAAAGTGCTATAAAAATCCAGAGGCTCCAGGGGAGGCTCACTTTTCCAAGTTATTGATCTGAACTTTTCTGGCAGAGGAAGCCTGAGGGTAGGTTTGACACTTGCCACTATAGGAGTACTGGTTTTTCTGTATTCCTCCTCATAACATGAACCTACTACCTCCATCTTCCAAGGCTACTGTAGTCATCCTTGATAGCGGCAATATCTTTATGGATAGTCTGGGTATACTTGGATGGATCATAAGGGAGACTGAGCTGGTTGAGGTTATTGCTCTTTGGCTGTTTGGCACAGAAACTTGGTTTTGCTTATTAAGGAAGCCCAAGTCTATATCACACAAGAGATGTAATACTCTATTCATAATTTTGAAGATGTTCAAAGTAAATTTTACCAAATAATTTTTGAGATGTGTTAAAAATTTCATTATTTCTCCAGTTGTTTACTCAAACATTATTTGTTTAGCATCTTCTGTTATTGTTCCTTAGGATCAGATGAAATTCCTTCTATCTGCCAAAGAACAGAAAGATTAATGAAATAATTGCAAATAAAGAATCTTCTTCTGGGCTGGGGGGGTAGCTCAGTTGGTAGAGTGCTTGCCTCACATGGACAAGTCCCTGGGTTCAATTCCCAGTACCACCAGAAAAAAAAAAAAAAAAAAAAAAGAATCTTCTTCCAAGGAAAATGCAACTCCCTCCTGCAATACTGATGCTTTGAAGGGGATATTTTTAGCTTCCAAGAAATACTCAGAATTGGTTAGCCACAGGAACACTAATATTTCTCTTTCTATATCACTGTTTCCTTTTTCTTGCCCTTTTCCTTCTTTTTCTTTGTATTACTACTATTCATGCTGTTATTGCTTTATCTTAGAACTGGCCCCATACTTTTCTACTGTGAATGTTCTTTGGTTCACATTAAACTGAATTCAGAGCACAAATGTGCTTAAAGGTCTTTCTTCCTTTCTGTTCCTGGAACCATGCCATTAGGAAAACTGCTTTTTTAAAAATTTAAACTCTTATTGAGATGATTCTACCTTCCCATGCAGTTGTGTCCTTTACACAATTTCCTTAAATTGGAACATTTAAGGAAAATACAACAGCATCCTACACAAAAAATATCTGACCATTAGTATGCAAAATTATCAATTTCATCAAAACTAAAGAAAGTCTGATAAATTATCACAGCCTTGGTGAGCCTTAGGCGTTATGACTACTAAATGTAACATGGTTCCTGGATAAGATCCCAGAATAGACAAAGAATATGAAATAATCAATCACAACTATTTTTTAGCATCATATTGGAAGTCCTAGCTAATGCAATATGACAAGAAAAGAAATACAAAACATATTTACCTTAGAAGTAAATTCTTTATATTGAAATAATTCCATTAATATTTTTTGTTTCTATGCAGGTGCAAGGAATTTCATCTTAGTATAAGTTATGCCAACAGAATATGCTCAGCGAACAACATTTGGATAAAAAATTTGAAGCTATAGTTTTGTTGTACCACAGTCAGAATATTACATTAGTATAATCCACATTCTGTTCTGATTTCTTTACTTTTATCTGTCCTGACTTGTGTGCATGTGTGTGTGCTATGTGTGTATTTAGCTGTTTAATTTAATCACATATATAGGCTTATGTGTCCACCACTGTAGACAAGACACTGAACAGTTCCATTACCTCAGGGATCTGAACATTTTTTTAAATTAATAGACTATTTTTTAAGATACTTTTAAGTTTAAAGAAATTGAGCAAATAGTACCAAGAGTTCCTTTACATCCTCTCAACCCAATATAATTTTCTTCATTATTGGCATCTTATGTCTAGTTCATTTGTCACAAACCAATGAACCGATGTGGATAAACTATGATTTACTGAAGTCAAAGTAGATTCAGATTTCCTCAGTTTTTACCTAATGTCCTTTTTGTATTCCAGTACCCCATCTGGGAATCATATTACATTTAGTAGTCACATCTCCTTATGCTCCCCAGGACTGTGGCAATTTCTCCAATATCCTTTATTTTTATGACATGGACTATTTTGAGTACTAATAGTCAGATATTATTATTGTATGATGCTGCTCCATCGGCATTGCTCTGATGTTTTTCTCATGATTGGACAGGTATTATGGGTTTGGGCAGGAATATCAGGGAGGTAAATTTCCAATTTCATTATATCATATCAAGGATACATACCATCAACATGACACGTGACTATAGATGTTTAAACCGACTACTTGACTGAGGCAGTGTTTTTCAGCTGCTAGTACTTCTCAACATCAGATTGGAAGCTCTAGATAGTACAGTAAGTTCAGAAAATACATGAAAAGTATATCAATGGAACAGAATAGAGAGCCCAGAAAAAGATCTACATAAATTTAGTCCACTCATCTTTGACAAAGGAACAAAGGTAATATAATGGAACAAAAAGCTTCTTTTCAACAAATGGTTTTGGGACAACTAGATATTTATTGCATTCAAAGAAAAAAGTACTATAGCCACAGACCTCTTTAACATTTGTCAAAATCTGTAGAATGCAGAGCTCTAAGTCCAATGTAAATTATAGACTTTGGGTGCCAATGAAATGTCATTGTAGGTTCATGTCTTACAACATCTGCATTGCTCTATGGGGAATGTTGATTATGGGAAAGGCTGTCATATGACTTTGTTTTACAGTAAGCCCTGGTCTAATTGATAGTGCCAACTATATAGGTTATTCCAATTATTTTAAGATCTTCAATAGAAGGGACTGATGGCTTACTGAGACACCATGTTCTATCATTGGTCCATTCCTGCTTGTTAGATAGTTCTTCCTTGTTAAAGTTATTTCTATATGTATATGTTTTCCACTTGGTTTTCCCACTAGTGCACAGAAGAGAAAGGAGAATCTCTCCTTCATAGGAAAGTCCTCCAAATGGTTCACATGGGAATCATATTCCATCTCACTTTTCTCTGCCAAGTCTTCAATTTTCCATCCCAAACAAAACAGCAACAAGAAAACGGACAAATTTTCTGGTCCTGTATACTATTCCTCTTACAATTCCAGTTTACTCACTGATATCTAACCCAGGTCCTCTTTCCCTGTCCAGTGCCCCAGTCCCAACTCACAGTAATATCTCATGTCTGGATGCTGTATTTCTATCAATTTGACCCAGTATCACGGTTATTCTTTTGTTATCCTCATATAGTAGCACCAATTTAAAGACTATTGTTGAGCAGCTACTTCACTGAGAACACAGAGTTATGAAATGGGAATCAACATCTCAAACCAAGGACAGTGTTGCAGTTGTCACTTCATGTGATGTTTATAAATCCACATGCAATTATGAAAACTCTGTAGGATATGCTTATAATGTTAGAGCTAGAGATGGTGTCTTATAAGAACTCAAAGGACAGGTACACCACAACCAGGAAAACATAAAATGTTTTACAAAGTAGAAAGCATTTGAATCAATTTTTATTGGGTAAATATGACTTCGACTTATCCAAGAAGGGAGTACATGAGCTAAGCTGATTAATATTTAATTTCCGTGCAACCACCTCTGCATTTTACTTTGGAGCTAAAGTTGGTCCTTGCATTACAATTAACATATTTACTAAACTGTTATGTTTTCTTTTTATTTTTAATAAATGCAGAGTATTGTACAATCTCTTCTAAGCTTTAATTCCTAAGAGTCCATCATTCCAGATATTTGAGGTATTTTTGGTATCTTTGTTTTATTATACCCATCCAGTTTGAAATGTTTTTCTTTTAATCCTTTCTCTGTTGTTAAGAAAGTCCTTTCTCCCAGTTCTAGAGGACACAGCAGAGAACAGCCCTGAGATCACACTTACAACTGCTCTTCACAGTGAACTTGATCTCATTTATCACTGTTTGGCTCCCACGTTCTTCATCTCACATCTCACCATCTTTCCAAACAGATAATATGAGACTCCTGGTCACACTGTTGAGATCCAGACATGTTGGCCACATACCCCTAATTTACCAGCTGGCACCAATGGCAAAATAGGAAGTCAGGCTAGTCTGCATAACAGCTCCTTCTTAGTAAAGCCATGGTGTCATTAGTGATCAAGTGGTCAACATTTCTTCCTAAGTAGCATTCAGAGGTCATTTTTGGACTCTTGCTCAAGTTTTCTCTCTCTCTCTCTTTTTTGAACCCAGGGGTGCTTAACCACTGAGCCACATCCCCAGTCCTTTTTGATTTTTTTTTTTTTTAATTTTTAGACAGGATCTTTCTAAGTTTCTTAGGGCTTCCCTAAGTTGCTGAGGTTGGCTTTGAATCTGTGGTCCTCCTGCCTTAGCCTTCCAAGCCACTGGGATTACAGGCATGCCTCACCAAGCCCAGTTTGTTGAAGTTCTTTAGAAAGTTATAGAGGCTGTAGTTTTACTAGAAACTCACTCCCTACCTTTCTCCTCTCAATATTAATTTTCTTGTCCTTTCCCTCCTCTCCAGGCTCCAGCTGTAACCCACAGTGTATCCTGATCACTAACGCATTCAGTACACATGTGACAGTTGTACAATTTGCTTCAGACAGGAGATTCAGACTCCATCTAGAAAAGCATTGAAATGAGTCAACTTTTCTCTTCTTATCTCCTTGGGTCTTGTTTACCTCTTAACAATATTTGTTTTATCTTTTCTCTCTAAAATGATTTGGTTTGGCAGGAAAGACTGAATTAACACAGGAGCTGAGTTCTGAATTGTTTAATCATCCAACATATTTCATCATTAATCTCTGGCAGCACAACCATCTTTGCCATGCTCTTGGGTTCTTGAAGGATAACCTTCATGACAGCTTCTGTGGGTAAGAACTTGTCTTTGTAGTTCCCACTGACCTTGAGCGAGTGACCTGGCTTCTGCAGCCCGCCATCCTCTGCCCTAAAATTTGTGGATAATGAGGCCATCCTATGAGGTCACTAACAGAGTTAGAGGAAATAAGGTCTGTCTCTGGTGGGTGCCCACCAAGTGGTGATTCATAAAAAAATTTTATTCATTTACTTAAGTTTTCATAAGTTTTGTTCCCTTAGTTCTTTCACCTTTGCCCAGATCTAGTCTTTCTCTTTGTGGGCATGACCTTTTTATATAAGCCCTAAATTTAGATCAACCAAAAGAATATGGACACATAGGGAAGTGCTTAGCAAAGAAAAAAAAGGCACAAAATAACACATTAACACATGCTATATGACTGACTTCATTTATATAAAGTTCATAAATGAGCTGAATGAAATGAAGGGTTTAAATGCATACTTGTGGGTGAGAACTATTCAGAATAGCAGGATGGGTGGCCCTACATGAGGTGCCTCAGGAGGTGGGAAGGAATACAGGAGCTTCTGGAATTTTCAGACCTGGTGGTGGTTATGATGGGGTCACTATATAATTAATGCTATCTATTTATTTTTAGTGTATGCTTGTTTTGTGTCTTGTTCTTCATAATCAAAGATTTTATTTTTCAAAAAGCTTATATAAAACTAATTTGAAATATCAAATACATGAAGATGAGCACAATGGGCATCATTGTATTGCAAACCTAGTAAATGCTTATTAAATATGAATAGACATTATGTTATTTTAAATTAGGAGGACCAAATACAAGATTGGTATCTTTGTCCTGCCCTGATATGTCCTTTACCATCAAATTTGGGTGCTTTTCTCATTGCTTCAGTCTTCAGGCTCCTGTCAGTTTTCTAGTACAGGTGTGACCAAGTATCCTATTTGAGTGTATTCCTGGGAAGCACTGTAGATACTGTGTTGGGGAAACTCTTGATTGACCCCCATCATTGTCTTCTCCATTCCACCCCAAACAACTCAAGTCCTTCACCCCTGACACATAGCAGTCTTTTAAGAAAATAAAGCAATGCTGGATCTGACATTACTTTGGATTCCAACATATCTCATTAAACCCATGACAGTTATTTTTCATTCTACTTATTTATTAGACTTAATTTCATAGATGAATAAAATCCTGTAGAAGCCAAGGCATGTCTGGGTTCACAAACGATATCAGCATGTACATTTTCAAATTGCACATTACAAAGAATGTACCAGTGATCACACAAAGCAGGTTTCTTTAATCTTAACCTTAAATCTATGTGTTCAAAACTTACATTAAGTAAGCTTCTGGTCCGAGTAGGATGGTATAGAACAATTTCTTTTCCACTAAATGCAACTACAAACCCTGGAAATAACCAAAGAAGGGAAAGGCATTAAGTGAAAGGCAGACCGGAAACACCAAACAGACCCACTAAGATATGCTGAACTGATTTTTAAAGATTTTCTTTTTCAGAACCTTTTTAGATTCACAACAAAGTTGAGCATAAAGTAAACATATTTCCCACATACACTATCCATCAAAATATGCACAGCTTCCCCTACTATCTGGGTCCTCTACTAGGGCACTACATGAGTTACGATTGATGAATCTACATCAACACCCAGAGTCCATAGTTTACATTGGAGTTATTTTTGGTGTTGTAAATTCTATGAGTTTGGACACATTTATAATGACATGTATCCATCATTATAGAGTCATACAGAATAGTTTTATTGTCCTAAAAAAAATCTGTGCTTTGCCTATTTATCCCTTGCCTCCTCCTAACCCCCAGCAACCACTGATCTTTTTACTCTTTCATAGTATTGACTTTTCCAGAATATTATGTAATGGCAAACATACAGTATGTAGTCTTTTTCAGATTGTCTTCTTTTACTTAGTAATATGCACCTGAAGTTACTCCATGTCTTTTTTATAATAAATACATAGCTTATTTATTTTTAGCGTGTAATAATATTCCAGTGTCTGTCTGCAACACAATTATCTGTCTACCCTTCCTGAAGGATAGATTGGTTGCTTCCAGGTTCTGGAAGCATTGGTTGCTTTTGGTAATTATAAATAAAATTGCTATAAATATCCATGTGCAGGTTTTTATGTGAACATAGTTTTAAACTTCTTTAGGAAGTTATTCTTAGACATTAGAAAGTGATTCTATTTCTAGATCATATAGTAAAAATATGCTTAGGATTGTAAGAAATTGCCAAATTTCCCCAAAGTGGCTATAAACCCATTTTCCATTCATACCAGCAATGAATGAGGTTTCTTGTTGTTTGACATCCTCACCAGCATTTTATAGAGTCAGAATTTTGGATTTTGACCATTTGAATAGATATGATGTGGTATCTGATTGTTGTTTTAATTTACAACTTCTTATTGACATACTATTGAACATGTCTTTATACACTGTATCATCATCTTCTTTGGTGACATGTCTGTTTAGGTATCTTGCCTTTTGTAATCAGGTTGTTCACTTTCTTAGTGTTGAATTTTAAGGTTCTCTGTATAGTTTGGGTGATAGTCCTTTAACAGATATATGTTTTGCAAACACTTCTTTCCAGTGTCTGGAATGTTTTCTCATTCCTTTGATGGTGTCTTTCACAGAGCAGAAGTTTTTAATTTTAATGAAGTATGGACTATTAACTCTATCAAATGGATCTTGCCTTTGATGTCTTATCTGAAATGTCAACATCAAATCCAAAGTCACCAATATTTTCTCCTATGTTGTCTTCTAGGAATTTTATACTATTATGGTTTATATCTAGATCTATTATCCATTGTAATTTTTCTAATTGTGCAATGTCTATGTCTAGAGTCAGTTTGTTTATTTTTTGTGGAAAGGGTGCAGTTTTCCAACACCATTTGTTGAAAAGATGATTTTTGCTCCATTGTCTTACCTTTGCTAGTTTGTTAACTATCAGTAGACTTTCCTTCTAATTTTGAGTTTTCCAAACTATGTTTGAGGGTTGAATCCAAAGCTTTATCACTGTGTGTTGTGAATCTATATTTATGTAGAGAAAATACGTTAAAACGTTATACATAGGGAACAGTAAATGGAAATAAAGTGAAATGAAGCTTCTATATGTCTATGAACTGGTAACAAGATGACACCAGTGAATTCCAGGGGTCACCATAAGAGCCACTAAAAAGGCCACATGCAGAGATATGTTCAAAAACACTATAGATAAAGAAACACATTTTAAAAATATTCACATAACTCATAGGAAGACAGAAAAAAGAAAACAGAAATAAAAAGAACAAACAGAAAATAATAAAACGTCAAACTTAAATCTTTAATGTAATGATGGTTACATATAGGTAATTTGTTCAAACACAGTAACATGACAGAAATGGGTTGGCAGATTTAAAAATATGACCTTACTGTGTATTATACACAAAAAGCTCATTTCTAATGTACAAGATAGAAAATTGAAAGGAAAATCATATAAAGGATATATCATGAAAATATCAATCAAAAGAAATGAGGAGTGGTTATATTAATGTCAGATAAAGTGGACTTCAGAGTAAAGAAAATTATCAGCTGTAGATAGAGTTATTCTCTAATGATGAAAGAGTCAATATACCAAGAAGTCATATCAATTTTAAACATGCATGCTGTGCACTGAGCAACAGAGATTCAAAAACTGATAGAACTGTAGGACGAAATAGTTAAATCCAAAATTAGAGTTGAAGATTTCAACACCCTTCTCTTAACATTGAATAAAACAAGTAGATGGAAAATCATCAGGATAAAGAAAAATGCAAAACAAGTAACCAACATGGTCTAATTAACATTTATGGAACAAAAGATATATATACACATATACATGTATATATATATATATATATGAAAATATACATATTTTCAAACATCCATGGAGACTTTACCAAAGTAAATATATCCTGGAGAGTGGATAAAAGTTATTTTTTAAAAGAGCTGCAATGATGAGAGTGTGTTTGTAATCATATGGAATAAAAAATAGAAATGAATAAAGAAAGAAAAGAAGGAATTACCTGATATTTGAAAACTAAACAATACACTTCTAAATAATTTGTGGTCAAAGAATTCTGAAAGAAAGTACATTGAGCTGAGTAAATATGAAAGTATAAAATATCAAAATTCGTTAGACACAGCTAAAGCAGTGGTGAGGGAAAATCTATAGCCCTAAATGCTTACATTAGAAAAGAGTAAAATCTTAACTTAATAATCTAAGATTCCCATCTCAATATTAAGAAAAACAAGAGACAAATAAACGCAAAGTGAAAGGAGGGAAATAACAGCGATAAGCAACAGCAATTAATGCACTGTTGGATCAAGTAAGGTTAAAGTTATGGATTCAACCCTCAAACATAGTTTAGAAAACTCAAAATCAGAAGGAAAGTCTACTGATATTTAACAAACTAGCAAAGGTAAGACAATGAATCAATTAAGGTTGACAAATCTGTAATAAGACTGACAAAAGAAAAAGGTCAGAAGACATAAACTACATATACTGATATTTATTCCTGACAATGAAACAAGGACAAACTATAGACTCTAAAGTCATCAAAAGGATGAAAAGGAATTTGACGATGAAATGAGGTGACCAACTCCTTAAAAGCAAAAAACAATCACAACTCAATCAGTTAACTTGAAATACTTTGACTAGTTCTAAGACTATTGAGGAAAGTCAATTTGTCATTATCTTTCCCAAATTATCTGTAGGCACAGATGATTTAACTAATTCTATGAAAATTCTACCAAAAAAAATTAACACCAATTCTGTACATTCTTTTCCTGAAAATAAAAGCTTTTTTCCGATTCATTTTTATGAAGATAGTATCAAAACAATCAAAACAGACCAAAGGCAATACAAATAAAATACTCTTCTCATTGCTCTAAAGATAAAGAATTTGAATCTCAGAGGATTTGCTAATACTTTGCAGATTGAGGACTTGAGTTCTTCACTTCTGAATTGTGATGTCTAACACCCATCTTCCCTCAACCATAGCCTGTGAGGATTTTCTTTGTGCTTCCTTCTTATCTTTTTACTCAAGATCTTCTAACCATTGACTATGAATCCCAGCACCACTCCTTATGAGATAAACTTGGATAAGTCATTTAGTTTTCAGAACTTCAGTTTCTTTGTCTATTAAATGTGGGCTACGGTTAATGCCAATATCATGAAACTCTGAAAACTTAAGCACACCAGTACATGAAAGGTGGCTGGCAAAAAGCATCAGGTGATGATGCTGATAGATCATTACGCCCATCATCACCATCATTACGTGTTACTAAATACATTAAACTGACATTTCTCAAGGTCTAACTAGTTTTTTTTATTGTTTTGAAAATTGATCTAGTCAAATTCATTCCTAAAGAAGATTGAAAAGTTTTTCACTTGGGTAGACATTGTTTAGTGATAGAAAAACTTTCAGATCATGAATTTAGCTGTGGGCTAAAATATCTATGCAGTCCTTCAAGGTTTTGTGCATTAACAAGGCATGTGGGTGCATTTTTGTGTTACTGGGCTCTAACAGATCTTCTAGAAGGCATTTCTTTGGAAACTGACTTTGTTTTACTGCCCTGAAGTTGATGTGGTATGTGGAAAAGAGAGAAGAATGAGGAAGGAGGAGGAACAAAAGGAGGCAAAGGGAAGGAAATGGGAAGCAAGTATGCCTATAAAACCTCAGGGAGAATTCACACATTTGGGGATAAAATCCAGACATCAGATAAAGTTTGAGAGACCTAAAGTATAAGTAAGAGCTTGAATTCCAGACACAGAAGCACAGTGCAAAGCAAGAGGCAGTTGCTGATTACAGTAAAATGAACCTGACTGTTGGAAAGAATCAATTTGACTCTCTTGAGCTTTTTGGTCAGTGCATGGGTCTGCCTTTGCTTGAATGTTTTAGCATTCCTAATTCTCATTTGCTATAAAATCTTTCAGATCATTATTCCTTGAGGCAAATGTCTGGGATTTAATTGAGCCACAGTTTCAGCTCTTTCATTGTCTTTGATAGTATCAGATGGAATACTTTCTCGTTTCTGTTGTAGAGAAGGAGGAAATATAACTAACTTGGAGGTTTTCAGTTTAGTATAAGAGTCACTTTCTTTGTTTTTGTTTTTGTTTTTGTTTTTCTTCTATAGCGTAGAATAGCAGAAAGAATACTGGGTTATGAAGGTCTGCAGGTCATGAACTGCCGTCTCATTCTTCCCAAGCCTCAGATGCTCAGCCATGGACTGGGGATTGTGACAGTTGTTTTCCCTACACTGCAAGTTTTGTGTTGTGCAGATGTTATCACATGGAACGGACATCAGAATGTGATTTGTAAGTTATTCAACAATTTACATTATTGTTTGGATCATTAGATATAGACTATTCAAACAATGCATTTGCCATTTGTTTTAAATTTTACTACTATATTGCTGATAGTCACACAGTATGTTTCTCTTGTGGAAGAGATCTGAGACCACTTTTTCTTCTATATACTTCTGGGGAAAAATCCATTTATTTCTTCTTTGCAAAAATTGAACAGGAACGTTAGTCTCAGTTGTTAGATACCTACTGTGTTTTAGACATATTTTTTGACTTTACATCTTTAGAAAATGTTTTTAGACTAGCATTTCTTTGGTTTCAAGAATTTGCACAAGATACTTCTACTACTTCAATCTTATAGAAGCCACTTTGTGTGTGTGTATGTGTGTGTGTGTTTACGTGTGCTCACATGCGCGCATGCGCCTGTTATGTGTACACACACGTATGTACTGGAGAATTCTTTGATCTCCAAGATTGTTACCAGGATTCTGGGTCATACCACACCAAGGTTATGTGTTCTTGGCATAATGATTGCTGGCTCTGACAGTAGGATGACTGGTCTTTAAAGAGAGACAGACTTCAAAAGATATGTAGTCCCCTTTAATCAAAAGATGCTGAATATTATTATTAGGTGAGGGATAAGTGGAAATGGATTGTAGGATTGGTTTACATTCAGAGTCTTGCTGGATAAAGGGCTGCTTAGGCCATATTCATTTAAAGTTAAATCGGACCTTCCCCTAAAACCAATATACCAATACATGCATGTACTTACATACACACACACACATACACACACATCCTTTTATCCTTTTACAAAGTTTCATATGCTAAAATTTTTTTTAATAAAATAAGTCATATTTTTAGATTTCATAATTATTCATTTGTGCCACTTATGATGAATTGGATTCCTGCAACAAGTTGAATATTTACAGTAAGGTTGGATCAAAATAGCTTCAGGAAGAATTGGAACTTGATTCTACTTTTTACATTTTGATCAGTAAAAGGACATACATCAAAGAGAATGCTGATGCATTATGTCATCGCAGTTTGAAGTAATATTCTTATTGAAATGTCACTGATAATTTCATAAGTGTGGTATTCTATATAATGACCATAGCATTCTTATTTTTTATGAAAAACAATCACACTTCTTTATTGTAGAATTGTTTTAATGTTATCATTTATTGCTATTTTATCAACTATGAAAATATGAGAAACTAAACTGAAATATTTCTTCTTTGAAATTGTAGTATATCACTAGTGTTGAGCTGAAAAAAACCCATTCAAGAATTACTCTCCTCTCTACCAACTACGTGACTTTGTAAGTTACCTGATAGTGTAAGTTTCAGATAATGGTTACTAGAATGTGTGATTGGATTACTATGAGGAGGATGAAAGGAGATATCTAGTACTCATGGTTTTCATTACTATTATTATCCATATATAGAGTGGTAGAATTTGTTTGTTTTTATTTGAACCAAAGCAACTAACATTAGCAAAAAAGCCTTATTTTTTGTTTCCTTTGTTGATATTACTGACCATGATGTTTCAGCATTTTTACCTAATTCATGGGTTGCTTCATCTGATTTTATTCCAACTTTAAGTAGATTTAATTTTCATTTTAGTCACAACTTGCTTATTTTTTTTCAGCTGAACCATGGATTTAATTGCTATCACGTTGGAAACAGAAAAACTAGCTGGGGAATGGTAAAGTGTGTTGGTAGAACAGTTTAGAGACTGACTTTCTACTGCATTACTCTAGTATAATTTCATATTTTCTCAAGACACATAATACTTACATTTTATAGACTACTAAAAATAAAAAAAAATGCTTCCCATTCAGCTAGTTTCATTTATTCTCTTGTGCAGGCTTATGGTTTATGGCCATGGAGAGCTGTCCATCATTTCTCTGTGAATGTTCACAGGTGGAAATTGATATTTGTCTGCATTTAGAGGAAAATTCATCTGTTCTATCAAGGTTTAGAAGCAAGTGGAGGAGGTAAGGATTTGATATTCCCTCTATTTATAGAGAATATAATTTCTCAGGGTGCATAACAATACGTGTCTAGTCTAAATCAATTATAATTCTGCTATATGTCAAAAAGAGGAAAAATAATCATGAGTACGTCATATGTTCCTGCTCATTAGCCTCACAAAAATGAAAATGTCAGCTTTAACAGAAATGTGAGGTTTTTTTTCTCTTAAATCCTGTTTTGAGAGAAAAGTAAGCAATTTTATGTGTTCTTCATTCACAGCCTGTCTTTCAAGATGCAGGAGGAAATTTCTTGCCTCTCTAGTACCATTTCCATAGAGAAATTTTGACCAGTTGTTGCCAGCCTGAAGGAGTGGAGTAGGTTTGAACTGTTAATGGAGAGCACCATGCCTCCCCCAAACAGTTCCTGGATGAATGCCTCAGCAATAAATACCCTATGTCCAGAACTGTGTGTGGTGCATATTGGAAAGTGACATCCAGCATGGTGCTGGATGCTGGATGCTAGGGCACAAAGGAGAAGGAGACTTGGGCCCTTCCTGTGTGACTTCAGGAAAAGACCCCTGAGTGAAAGTAGAATCTGGGGCTATAAGAAATGGCGTACTAGTATAAATTGCTTGAGAGTTGTATTACTAAATTACATTAAGACCCTCAAATCTTCATATCCCTAACATGACCAGTGGTGAGGTTGTGGCAGATGCTGTTGATCGATCAACTCAAACCCATTCACAAGCCTTTTTGCTCAGGCCCTTCCCTGAATACTGCCTCCGGAAAACTTGTGGTTTTCTGAGGAAAATAAGGTAGACTTGGCTGTATGACCCACAACCTCCTCCATTTTCCTTAGCTCCTTTAGTTGCCTGGGATGAGGAAGCTCCAGGAGATGCACAAGCCATGTTGCCATGGGGAAAGAGTTAATATGAAAATAATAGAGCAGAGAAAGCAGAAAGAGGGTGATTTTTAAAGGACTTTGTTGAGCCAGTTCTGGACAGCCTAACAACTGACTTTTTATTTTTGAGAAATAAATTAATATTTAAGATGCCCCTTCCTTGCTGCTGAACACATTCCTGATGAGCCCAAAAGCTCCACATAATCTGATCCCTGCTTTCCCGTTCTTTCCTCTCTGGCTGAACTCTTCTGCAGGGAGAGGCTGTACCAGTGTTATTCCCAGCGTGGACAATGTAAGTTGGGCAGAGACCCTTCCTAGTGGTGTCAGATGGACCTGCCAGGCACACTGGCCTTTGTTCTTTGCTTGCCCTAGGCCCATCTCCAGGTCTCTACAGCGTTTCTGCCTCTGTGTGGAATGTATTCTTATTTCCCCTCTCAGCCTCATCCCTGCAACCACTCCTGGTTTGACCAACACCTTCTCTTTCTCTTGTTTCAAGCCTTAGTTTAAAAGTTGCTATCTAGGAAAGCCATTCATGAACCTCCCAAGTCGAGAGAAAAGCCTTTGGTTTATATTTTCATAGCACTTTTTGAAGTGAAACACTCATACCAGATATAAGCAAGTAATTATTTGAGTCATTTTTTAAAAGTGAATGTTTTTGTTCCCTGCTCCATTGCAAGAGACCAAGCCCATTTTTGTCCATTGTATTTGTACCAGTACCTGGTAAGGGCATGACTTGTGATAGGAACCCAATAAATACCTACTGAATGAATATACCCTAGAAACAATGGATTAATTCATTCATGATAAACTCATTGTATATTTCTTAAATGACAGGGACACATTTGGTAGAGTTAAGAGCAAAGAAGTCCCATGATTCTTTAAGGATGAAGAATTCCTAGTTTGTCCACCTAGGAGAGACTGCTGACATCCCTGAGTCTGATCACCTGGGTATGTCCAGACAGAGTGACTCTGACCAATAGAAAAGGATCCTCACTGGACCCTCATAGACCCACAACTCAGGCTGCTACCCCAAGACAGCCATGGCACAATTCTTGTGAGCTGCCATTGCTTCTCAGTCCTGAACCCCATCTTCCTGCTTCCTTTCTGAAGACCATTGATTGACAGCCTTTTCACAAGCTGGGGATGATTTGTCTGCTCCAATGGCCTGGAGAAGAGAACTCCAGGACTGCTCAAAGCTGACGAGCATGATTTACCACCACGGCACTATTTATTTTAATCTTTAGGGGGAAAATAGGATATGATGAGACATAAAGAAACATTATTTCCCAAAGGTGGATTCCATTTCTTTAACCATTTATAAGTCTCCAACAATAAAATATGGCTATTTTGGGATTGGTATTATATTTCAATGACTTTTCCAGCTGTTGCTCCTTTGCATGCATTCTGAAGCATTCTTTCATCCAGCTGTAAGCCTACTGCTTATGTACAGTGGTGGTGACACAGCCGGTGGTTAGCTGTTCAAGTCTGCAGCCTGGGCATGGTGACACATTCATATGCTAGGGAAGTGTTGAACTCTCTGCTCTAGTGTGAGAAAAACCAATCTTTTCTCCTCTCTTTTGTGATTGATTACATTTGGCTTCTTTGAACCCATAGATGGTTAGTCAATGGGATGACTCTGAGCTTAGGGCTAAGGTGACTGAGTTTGCTGGCAGGTGCTCTGATTCCTGAGAAGCATGCCATTCATTCCATATATAGGAGTCACCTTCATGACCTCACTAAGGCTGTGCTTGCATTGTGATGTTCCTGTGTGAGAGTGACTGCCGCTGAGCCCCAGTCACAGAGAAGAGGCCCATAGCAGCACCCAGAATCATAGGGGACAACAGCAAGTGTTCTCCTTATCGGACTATAAACCAAGGGGGAAATCACACCATGGAGATAAAATCATATGTTTACTTTCCTTGCCCATTCTTGTTTTTTTTTTTTAACTAGAGTATAGGAATACCATTTGGCATTATGAGGTCAATAAATTCTATATTCTCATACATTTTTTGCTTTAAATTACAATAGAAACTGGGAAGTCCCCTGAAATTCATGTATTTTATTTAAAAATAATCATAGTCCCTGAATTAAATTTCTTCTATTTACATATATTGCTCCCTACTCAGTCTTGCATACTATTATTCTCTGCAGTTGTAATTTCCTTCTTTATTTTAAACTTTGTTTCTGGCCTTTTTCTGTGATTATCAAACCAGTGTCTTCTTCCTTTTCATCTTGACCAGCTGGTGTTTCTTTGGGCACATTCTGAATGAATGTGGAAAGGTCAAATCCTGCTGTGCCCGGTCAGGTTTATGTCCTAAACCTCCCAAAGTTCTACTTTTTTTCCTTATTTTCACAGGACATCCAATATCCAGTGGTTTAGACTCTGGGCTTGAGCCATAGCCCTGAGGTTGGGATTACACGCTGTGACATGGGAGAGAATTCCATTGTGAGCAGAACCAGGGTTTCTTAGCAGATGGAACAAACAGCTGACTGGGAAGCTCAAGCCTGAAGCAGGTGGTAGATTCTCCTGGCAGCACCAAATCACTGTGTCAGGCAACTCAATGCAAGCAGGACTGGGTGGGATGTGCTGGGATGAAGGAGAGTGGTGGGTGAATGTCGCTTCCCAGTGGGGTCCAGCCAGGGCAGTGACTGCAGACAGGGAGGCAAATGAGTCAGCCCTGAAAACAATCTCAGTCATGACCTAGTGGGAGAGGAGAGAACAGAAGGGGCAGTCAGGAACCAACAGGTGGGCTGGGTAGCAGGAAGAGGCCACAGACTCACAGCAGGTGGCAGAGCAGATGGAGGAGATAGATAGACAAGGGGCAGGTGGGTGGGGCAGCAGGCAGGGAGATATGAGTGGGAACATGGGACAATGGGCCGGACAGCAGCCAGGGGACATGGGTAGAAATTTGGAGCAGTGGGAAGGGTAGCAGGGGGAAAGGCTGGGAAAGGCAAGCCAGAGCTCTTTGACCCTGTATAGCTGCACGTGCTCTTTGTAGCATGTGGAACCCAGAAGTGCCAAAGTACAATCTGTTCTTTCAGGGTTATTGATCTGTTTTGAAAGGAAATGGCTTGGGATGGCTGAAAGTATATCCGCTCTAAAATGAACACTTTTGGATTTCTTTTTCTTGGTATGATTTTCAAAGAGCCAAAAAAAAGTGTGTGTGGGGGGGGAAGGGGGGGCAAAGGGAAGCAGATCACTCCAAAGAATCACGGCAGAGCAGCATGGGAAGGGAGGAGTCAAAACTGGGCATCCCCCACTGACGTGTTTTGAATGGAATGAAACGCTTCACTTAGCATGTAATGAGGTGATAGTGAGTGGCACAGAGATAAACGCTCTGATAACGTGGCAAGATCACCGGCATGGAGCCAGGGACTGAAGGGAATCCTGGCTCTGCTGACACACTGCTGGCGCGGTCTGGTCACCTGCGCAGGGCTGTAATGCCTGCTGGGGTGCATCTGGGGAGGTGAGGTACAGCCTGAGATATACACTCAAATACAACTTGCTTGGGTGGGGATGGGGCTGCACACAGAGTTTGGAGTCACACAGCCCTGAAGTGCTTTTCCTGCTTCACCTCGATAGTTGTTTGCCACAACCACCCTCCTGCTTTACTTTCAGGAGGAAGAGGTAATTGAAAAAAAAAAAATTGGAGCATTTGTACAGTGTTTATTCTGTATGATCTGCTTCCATTTTCATCCTAACTTGTTCTATCTTTAGGCCAATCTTGGGATAGAAGAAACCCTAGTCTTATTAGAGGCACTGAATCTCTGACTCAAAGAAGACAAGTGCCTGATGCTGGGAGGGTAAAGGACAACTCAGGTCAGAGTCTGAGTCAAGAGGAGCTCTGTCCCCTGCCCTGCAGTTAGCTGTGCTCTTTAGCCCTGTGAGCCTCAGGGGCTTCCCCAATATTCTGGTTGCCTCATGAGACATGAGGGAACAAATGAACAGGGAAGGAGAAGTAATGGGTGAGGATGGTTGTAGAGTTAATGCTGGGGTCAGGGAGGAGTAAGAAACTGGTCAGGATGGATGAAATTGGCTGAGGTGTTGTGCAGAGAGCAAACATCTGTTGAAAGTCAGAGTATTCTTGATTTTTACCTGCAACCTATTTAATTCTTTCTAGTCTGGTGAGGTCTGTATTAGTCCATTTTACAGATGCAGAAACTAAGGATTATACTTGAGAGTGTGACAGAGAAAGGTTTCTAACATCAGACTTCACTATTGAAAGGATGGGACATACTCCAGGTCAGAGTGGAAGGAAGGCAGTTTTCAGAGGAAGAATTGGTCCCACATGCACAGCAGGCTTTGCAACTGGAGAAGTCAGCATAGCAGCAACCAGTCAGAGACTACGGGGGAACTTGGAGCACAGGCATGGGGGAACGCACAGGTGCTACGGAGCAGAACACGCAGCCACAGCCTGAGGGCTCAGCCTGTGTGAAACAGCACCCAGGACAGCACCCACGATCCTGGGAGGGATATGGTGGCCTATCAGTGATGGTGCCTGGGATGGCCTCTTCCTCAGAGCTCAGCAGTTAGTGTCCATCTTAGATTCAAGTTTGCTTTTTAAATGGAACAGAAACAATCTCCAGCCCTCCCCCCCAGTCTTCAAGGCACTTGTCCCCTTTAACCAGTATTGTCTGAATATTTTTTGTATCTAGACTCTGTTTTGTATTTACTTGAGCTTATTGTTGTGATGAATTAGTTAAGAAGGCAGAGAAGTGTCCCTTGTTTCCTTCTCCTTTTTTGCATAAGATAGGCGTTTATATTCAGAGGTTAGTGCTTGAACCCATACAGTTTTGCAAATCTTTCTCCTACTCATTAAGTTAGTTTTGTGCAACATTGAAGGAGTGAGAAAGACAGAGGGGAAGAGGCTCAACCTTAATAAATCCATGTGCCCCCAACATATGTGGAATCTTGAGTAGTATTTTGCACTAATTCAGATCTCAAATTTCTACTTCTGTCCTTGAACCCTACTTGAAGCTATGATAAGAACAGGTCCCCATCCCACCATTCTCCTGGCCAATATCCAGGTGGATTACAGTGTTCCAACGAAAAGTTTTGAAAAGCCTTTGAATTTGTAACTCCTGTCATCGATAAATATTAGAAGAAACACCAAAAAACCCTAGGAAAGGTTATGACAATTGCAGTACACAGGGCACAAAAGACCTTCAGGTGGTGCTGCAATACAAATGGGAAGTATCCGTCCTGACCCAATTGCTTGCAGGTCATCTGCTCCTTTTCGCAAGGATGGAAGGAGCAGGACTCGGTGAATGTTCTGTCATTTCTTCTATCACCTCCATATCCATCTTTAATTATAAAAAAGAAAATTTGAAAATAGAGAAGATATTAAACCATGATTCTCATGGGAAAAAAATCTTTCAATGTTTTACACATTTTCTAGACACTTACTTGTAAGGAGTGTTAGCTTTTCAAGAAAAATTAAATAAAGCTTAGAAAATATTTTTTAAATAAAAGGACTTTTTTTTTGATGGTCCATGTAGAAGAGGCTCCCAATGACCATCTGCAACACCAATGTCTGCTCACTACCATGTACCTTAAGGACATGATATGCTTAGAAGAATGCTGTCCTCTATAGGACTCAGCAGGGAACAATCCCAGGAGCGAAGAATCAATGACAGAACAACCTAAAAATGTTGACCACTTGTTTATTGATCAATAAATGAAAACAAGTAGGCCAGGACCTCTGATCACCTGCATCAAAGGTGGGAGACAGTGTTTGACTCCCTAGAAGGTGGACATGTATGATGGTTTCATGAACATACTACACTACAGGTGCTGTTTATTCTGCAAGAGGAGATGCCCTGTTGCTCAATCTGAAGAGCAGGTTAGAGAAGTTGAGCTCCATTTTCCAAAAGAAAACAGAAAAGCAAAGTAAGACTGAGACCAGATAAACTGAGACAAAGGCTACCACCTTCAGAGCAGTGCTGGGAGTAAAGACCGAAGTTCACACTTGCACACTTAAACACATATTTGAACTTCATTTTGGAGCTGGGGTCTGAGCATTCTAGGCTGTCCCTAAAGGGGGACAAGCTTCATTTATGCCAGGCCCAAGAACTGTACCTGATGAGATAATGGCAAAAAGCTAGCCCTTGCTCCCAAAAGAGGAGATGTGCCTAGATAAAGAACATGCACCCTGGAGAAGCCACACAGTCATCACTCATCACAAAGGGACCAGTTTGGACAACTATTCTCCTAATAATCTCCCCACAAATTATAACACAGTTATTTCAGAAACATTAAAAATAAATGGAGCCAGAATTTGAAAATGAAATTTGGTAAACAAAGAACAGTGAGAATAAATCTTGAAGCTTCCTGGACATTTTTTCTTGACTTAGTTTGTAAAATAAATGAGCAGATTTAGTTTGTAAAATAAATGAGCTCATATGTCCAGTACTATTCAATCACTTTGTTACATTGTTATACTTATTTTGTATAGGAAAATAACATAATGACAATACTTAAGAAAGGAAAGAGATGTTATTCTGATGTGTCTGATAATGAAAAGTGAAAATATTATCTTATCTGAGGTACCTGTGTCTTCAGGAATTGTGCTTTGGCCTTCACCCTGGGATGGAAAAGTGTCAGACACTCATGCTACATCTACATCACATACCCTTCAGGAATGAAGGCTGGGAATCCCACCCTCGGTTTGGAAATCAGTTGATAACACAAGAACATTCCATGTAAATCAGAGAAAAGGTCACTTCTGCATCATGTGTCTGATCCAAAGGCACCTGCCTGGAGAATGAAAATTTGTTGTAAGTGCTTACCTGGGTGCCTCCAGCAGAATACCATCTTCTCAGTTGCACTCTCTTTTTGAGCATGCTTGTTGTAGATGGAGCTCTCTGGGAGGGGAAAATAAGCAAAGATGTTAATAACACCTTGCTTTACAGGATGCTGCATAGTTTTCAAGTGACTTTTATTCTCTGAAGCTTCATGGCTGCCCTAATTCCTTTGGAGAACAATGCTGCGTGCTTTACCACAGATCAGGCAGGAACATGTGTGTACTGCAAGTCAGCGAGGGTATACGTACAGAAAAATTAGAAGATGGAAATCAGAGGTCAAAAGGGGATGCAGTAACATGAAGGGAGATCTGTCAAGAGAAAGGCACGTGCAGGTTAGAGATCAGTCCCAGTGCATGCCTATTCTGAGAAACAAAGGGAAGTAGGTGAATCTCTTTGGATTTCTTGAGGGAAGAAAGAACTTAGGGGTAATTTACCAAATATTCAGCTCTGCTAGAGCCTAAATTCCTTAGGTCTCCCTGCCACATATCCACCTCCCCATCAGTGTACTTTAGAATTGATGTGGGTTTCTGACACTCAGATCTGCAACCTGGAGACTTTGAGATTTCATTGTGTTCTTCGAGGCCTACAAACCCTTCTGTGTCTTGTCTCCCAACTTCCTTTCTACTTAGAAGATGGTATCACAGGACCACAGCCAAGATGGTGAAGAATGGATTTCATCTAATTGTGGCATCCTGTATCCCTAATTCTATGACTTGTTAATGATAAACTTGGTAAAATCTAGTATTCTTTGCAGTTTAAAAGTAACTAAGACATAATAATTCTTTCTAGCTGCCATTTGTACCCCGTCTTCATTTTCTTGCTTCCTCAAGTGTCTAGGAATAGCAAAGTACCATTGCGATCAATGTTTGTCTTCACTGCATGCAGGAAAGGAGGAAAGGGAAAGAAAGAGGGATGGTCAATGTAAAGGGATCAAAATGACACCAATGAGAGAAAAACAGGGACAGGAGATGAGATCAGCAGAAATGACATTCCTTATGTCACCTTATAGTTTTCAACCCCGTTCCCTCAATCTGTGAGATAGACCATATAAAATGAATAAGAGGGATTTCAGAAATACTACAGTGTTTCACAGTTACTCAGTGTTGAACAGAGCTTGAATGCAAGGTGGAGGAATATAAACTCAAACCACCAGAAAGGAGGAAAGGAAGAGAAATACAGTGTCTGTGATAGATGGAATAGAGAGCTCCCTTAGAGAGAGAGGACAGGCCAAGAGGGGCAAGCAAAGGTAGTTCCTCATGGAAGCATAAATCCCATTGTCCATATACATTTTTGATTTATTCTATTTCATTTGCAGAGTGCAGGAAAATCAAGGTTATGTTTGCAGTTTCCAAACATTTGGGTTGATTTTAAGATTTTCTACTTTTTAAAGTTGTTTATTTTTAAATGACATGAAAGCACAAAAAATTGTACTTGTGAAGTTTCAATTCATACATACATTATATAATCAGGTTAATCATATCTACCTCTTTGTCCATTCATTTATTTATGGAAAAACATTAAAAATCATTTCTTTTAGCTCTTTGCAATATACAGTACACAATAACTGTCAGAAAGTGCATAGAAAAATTAAATAGTGATGCATCGATGGATGAATCAAAATGAAGCAAAGAGAGAGAAATAAAGTGTTGGAGTGGGACTGTTAATTTGGATAGGCTGGCCAAGAAGTCTCCTTGACATTGAAGTAAAGACCTTTGGACAGGGAGAGAGAGAGAGAGCCATGTGAGTATTTGTGAGTGGGGTATCGAATGCAAAGGTTCAGAGGCAGAAATATGCTTGAGGTGTCAAAATGCAGGAGGTGGCTACTCATCTGGGAGCATCAGAGAAGCAGGTTGTGGGAGATGAGGTCAGAAAGGGCACAAACAATACATCACTAGAGGCTTTGGGAGTGACTTAAGGGTTTCGGTGTTGGTACCTCACAAAATGAGGTATAATTGGAGAATTCTATGTAAAGAAATGCATTATGTAACATACATTTTTAATTTTTAAATTTTTTGTATTTTTAAAAGATTATTTGGAAACAATTTTTTATTTATGGAAGTTACAAAGAAAGTATACAGAGTTCCCACAACCCTTTGCTCAGATTCCCTAATGTTAATATCTTACATGTGCATAGCGCTTTTCTCAAAACTAGGAAATTAACATTGGTACAATGTGATAGCTAAATCATAGACTTTAATCAGATTCCACTGGGTTTTTCAGAAGGGTTCCTTTTTCTGGAATACCATGTTAAAATCAGGAATGTGATTTTAACAGAATCCTTCAACCTTCTCTGTTGAGGACAGACAAAAGCAGGGCACCTGTGGATGAAGGAAGACTATGGGCATTAGGAACAGTATCAACCAAAGGTGGCTTGGACCAAAGTCCAACCAGTGAAGACAGTTCAGTTAAGAAGCTGTGAAGGTGGCAGGAGGTAGAGGATTCTAGATACATTTTGAAGATGGAGTCATTCAGGAAATGAGCTAGGGTTGGGTCATCGTTGTCTCCATAGTGTGTGGCTTGAGCACCTGGCCATGGTAAACAGTGTTTATTAAGCTGAGAGTGACTCTGTTGGGGTAGGCATGCATGCTGGCAAAGTTTGGGATGAGTTGACTGTTGACATCTGGTATTCTGTAGGAAGGATCTGGACGCAGAACCTTGGGTGAATTCAGTCTTTTGATTGCCATTCAGTTTACACAGATCCATGAATAACATGTTCTTTCTTTGAATTTTCATACGCTATCAGAATGACTTTGTCAGCAAGTGACAGGACTGGAATGGGCTGATTCTGTTTGCAGTGGCAGGATGACTGCTGGTGACCATGAGGGCTGCAGTCTTTTTCTTCACTTTAGGAGGGGAAAGGAGAGATGAGTCCTCACGGTATTGTCTGTAGGACAATATTGGACAGTGGTTTAAGAATGGATGTAGCCGGGCACGGTGGTGCACGCCTGTAATCCCAGCATCTTGGAAGGCTGAGGCAGGAGGATCACGAGTTCAAAGCCAGCCTCAGCAACTTAGCAAGGCCCTAGGGCCTCAGTGAGACCCTGTCTCTAAATAAAATACAAAATAGCACTGGGGATGTGTCTCAGTAGTGGAGTGCCCCTGGGTTCAATTCCTGGTACCAAAAAAAAAAAAATAAAAGAATGGATGTAACTGCTGGCTTAGGGAGGGGTTCTTAACCAGGGTGATCCTGCTCTTTGGTGTGTTGGCATTTTCTGGAAACATTCTGGGTAGTCAGAGCTGCTGGTGGTAAACCTTGTAGGATACTGCTAAATGTCCTGCAATGTGTAAGATATGATGTGATACCCTACCCCAAACATGAATGGTGCCAAGGCTAAAAACTCTGGCTCAGACTAACCAGGATCAACCTACAATGGGATCGTCCTCTGAGCCTCTTGGGAAGAGCCAGAGGACTGATTTGTGAATTAGATGCACTCACTTCCCACCTGTTCAGACTTTCTTGGTACAGAACACATGGATGTGGATCCTCTCCCAGACCCACGGAGAACGCCCCTGGGCCTGCTCTTTATGATGCCCTATACTTGATTTCTGTACAGGACCCACATCTAGGGAATACTCCATCAGATTCATCTGAGAGAAGTTTGCATAACAATTCCTTAAAGAGTCTCTTAATTTCTACTCTGGAAAATGTAAGAGAAAGAAAATGTTTTTCTCCACATAGTCCCTAATATGATCTCTCCAAGGTGATTCTTTCCAAGGTGCTAATTGAGTGTACTCATCAGTAATGTTTGAGAGTTACTTTTGACTCAGCCCTCGCTAAGTGAGAGTTTTCCACCAATAGGAAGGCAGTGTTTATCTTTGTGCCCTTTGTGCCTGGAAACGTGTGGGAAGTTAAGTTGCTGAACTGACTTTTCCACTTCCCTAGTATCGTTTAGATGGCAAGACTCTTCTCAGTCTCTCACATGCAGTGTTTTATTTTTTCAAATGATTCTATAATCCAAGGTCCAGTATGTCTATGGCACACAGTAGGGGCTTGGGAGAGACCACTGACCAAAGCCAGGTCTCATGGTGAAAACATAATTGGCCTCAGCCAACTGAGCAGCTAGTGTGTGTCTCCACATCATCCTGCAAGTATTCGCACACATTCAGGACCATATGTACTTCCTGCTGATTTTTAAATTTTTGCTTTTACTTTCTCATAATTAGCTGTATTTTCTGCTTCACCGCAGTCACTGTAGCCCTATTCTCACCCATTAAGGAACTCAGCCAGAGTTTGGATATTGAATGCCTTCTTCCCAAGGCCTATGCATTAAAGGGCTGGTCACCAGTCTATTGTGCTATTAAGAGGTGGTGGAATGTACAGGGCCAGAGGAAGTTAGGTCATTGGGAAGGTGCCCTTGAGGGGATATTGGGAGTCTGACTCTTACTCCTCTTTCTTTGCTTCCTGATTGCTATGAGGCAAACAGTCTTCCTCTAGCACATGCTTCTGTCACAGGCCCAAAGCAGCAGGGTATGGATGAAAAGCATATCTGACCATGGATGAAAAGCATTACTTAAGTACATTGGTTGATAAAGCATTTTACTATGTGAAACTGTGAACCAAAACAACCCCTTCTTCCTTTTAAGTTGATTATCTCTGGTGTTTCTTCACAGTAATGGAAAGTGGACTAACACACTATTTCATAGACCTTTTAAGTCTGATCTCTCTTAAAGTAAATTGGATCTCTAGGCTTTGTTTTGTATTCATCTGAAGTTATTTTCCATCAATGTTATTTTCCTGTTTACTTAAAAAGAAAGAGATTAAAAAAAAATCCAGCACTCTGGGTCCCTCTGGACTCTAGAAACTCTCTTTCTTCCCCCATGTCCAGAAATGTTGGATGATTTCTCTACAAGAATCAGGAGAAATAAAGTGATAGAAACTTAAATTTGAGAGAATCTGAATTTGTATGAATAGTACAATAAAAGTTATCAATTTGAAGTGGTGGTAACTTGAACATTTCTTTCTTTTCTTTTCAAGGTTTTCTGAATCTTTCTTGTTTCATTTTGTAAGAATTTTAACCACACTGCTTGCTTTATATAATAATAATAATAATAATAATAACAACAATAATAGTAACTTGTCTTATGAAACTTATTGATACATTCGGTTCAGTTAAAACTCCCAAATCAGTTGTAAATTCAGGCATAGCCTGAATTATAATAGATACAAGACGATGATTAGAAGGCAAAAGGTAACAGCTCAAAGGGAGAAGATAAGAATGCAAACGCGGACAGTGGTTAGATGAGAGAAACTTCACGGACTCCATGCAGATTTCTGTTACATTTTCAAACATGGAGTTTGAATTTCTAAGAAATGGGCAGAAAGTCTTTCCAGAAATTCTCTTTCTAAGAAAGAAAAAGAAAGAAAGAGAAAGAAAGAAAGAAAGAAAGAAAGAAAGAAAGAGAGAGAGAGAGAGAGAGA
>JAJEJO010001918.1:431827-444244 GCA_020662805.1 Glaucomys volans
GAAAGAGAAAGAAAAAGAAACTTAGAATCACACTTTCTTCTAATATTTTTATTTGTTACCTTGGAGTTGAAAGGAAGTGCTGACTGGACCAAAATCAGACAGCATCTCCTAACAGGTGGCAGAGACTGTAAAAGAAAAGGGGGAATGTGTGAAGGCAATATGATAGTGAGCAGCAGTGGGGAGCCCCTCAGGGAAAGAAACAAGGAGGGATTGTTTAAAATCCCGAGAAAGGAAGTGAGCATGCATATCTCAGAGTATGCAGGACAAGTGTTTTCATTAGCTCATTATACAAAAATATTCACCTCTCGCAGGATTTCCTTTCCATCACTCTATTTTCATTCAAAGTTAAAAATAATCCAGTGCTCCTAAGCACCGAGAAATGAAATTGGGTTATAACTCTAGGGATACTGAGATATTGAAATGGTTCCTCCTTTTACTGTGAAGAACACTGACACGTTGTTTGGGTTTAGGAGGTATCCATGAGCCTGATGGGACATCAAAGCCATTGGGAAGGGGTTCCTGACACTCAAAACTATCACTTCTCTTTCTTTGTAAGAGACTTTTATTTAAACCTATAATTGTCATTCAAAATGCAATAACACTGGGATATTTTTCTAAAAGAATCTGTTAAGTGTATGCTAAACCTCTTGCATAAAATTTTAGACTCCAAGCACAGATTTTTATGTAAAATTCTAAGGCTAGGAATTTGGGGGGTGATAGATGGAAGGTACAAAAAAAAAAACCCCACAGTTTAATTTCTCCCAGTTAAGCAGGTTGGATTCCAAAGGAAGGAGACACAAAGGGAGACAGTGCTATATGTGGGAGGTCATGGGAAGGAGGCTGCCTCAAGGTTGACCATGGGGTGGTGGGTGCTCCATGGATGGCCTGGTTTATTTCTAGATTAAATAGCTTAAAAAGATTTTTGGGCTGGAGAAAAGATATCAAGAATAAAAGCTCCTTCCAAGTTTTTCTTCTAAGATAAGTGGTAAGACATAGTTGCTGGGGCCACTTTTAAGTTTCCCTTCTCATATGTTGTCCTCTTTAGGACAGGCAAATAAAGCAACCAAAATTGCTGTAAGTGAAGACATAATCATTGAGTTGAATGAGAAATCTAGGCAAACATTGTCAATGTCCTAAAAAATGAAGATTGAGTCATACATACACCCCTTAATAGGAGGGATAACACTCTGAAAGATGCGGTGTTAAGCTAGTTCACCACACACAGAGTGTACAGGTGCAAACCTAGATGGTTCAGCCTCTGCACACCTAGGCTGTGTGGTATGTATGCATCTGTGTGTATATAACACACACCACATACCACATATATACATATACAGATTCACATTGTATGCTTTTGCACATACACATCTACATGTGTGAATATATAAAAGATATAGCCCATTGTCCCTAGGGCCATGATGATCAAAACAACATGAGATTAAATCAAGCACAAGAGATAATGAGTCAATTAAGAGATGTGCTAAACGTGAAATGTATGAAGCTGCTGCCAGAGTAACACAGAGTACCTTTTAAATAATGAAAAACTATGGTCTAATAAATACATAGACCAGCAACATGGCCATTTATTATTAGATATTAGGTGCTATACATTATTATATGTTTTTTCATTTTTATGATGGTCAATGCAGTCGGTTTGTTTACAGCGGCTCAGCACACACACAGAAGTAATGTGTTTTTCAGTGATGCTACAACAGCTCCAAGGGTCATGGCAGCACTAGGAGATACGGGCTTTTCAGCTTCATTATAACCTCATGGGGCCCCATCCTATTTGCAGTCCATCATTGACTGAAATGGTATTATGTGGCACATGACTGTACTAAGGTGTGACAAATAACTTTTCATTACACGATCTATGGCAAATTAATTGGAAAAGACTGCAAAATAAACAAGAAATTGAAGGCTTGACAGAAAATTTAACAGCTGGGCCCCAAACTAAAGAAATATTTCCAACAAAATGTGTAACATTATAGACTTTGACACATCTTGGTTGGCGAACTACACTGAATGAGATACCTTCAATTTTGTGTAAACCATTCATTATAAAAATAAAGTTTGGGGGAAGTTTTGGATTATCTTTGTAAACTGTAAATAGTAATGGGGAAAAATGGGAGTTTGTTACGGTTTAAATGTGAGATATCCCCACAAAAGCTCATGTATGAGACAATGCAAGAAAACTTAGAGGTGAAATGATTGGGTTTTCAGAGTCTTAACCTAATGGTGCATTATTCCTCTGATTGGGACAAATTGCATGGCAACTGTAGGCAGATGAGATGTGGCTGGAGGAGATGGTTCCCTGGGAGTGTGCCTTTAGGGTACATATTTTGTCCTTGTTGAGTGAAGCTTTCTTTCTGGGTGGTGTCCTGTTCTGAGCTGATTTCTTTGGTCACACCCTTCCGCCATAATGTTCTTCCTTACTTCAGGCCCTGAGGAATGGAGTCAGCTGTCTATGGACTAAGACCTATGAAACCATGAGCCCCCCCCAACAAGCTTTTCCTCTTCTAATTGTTCTTGTAGGGTCTTTTGGTCATGGTAGTGAAAAAGCTAATTGAAACAGAGTTGAAAGGAAATAGTCTCATGTACCTTGTGAATTTTTGAGGCCTTGAAATATTTTCTTATTATTTTTATGTTAATATCTGTGTCCAATATAATGGAGATTTAGTCATTGTCTCTGATTTAATTTTCATGAGAATCTGAGTTTGGAGAAAAATGTATTCTGAAAAAGACCAGCATATAAAGAGCATATGAATTTGCAATTTCTATATTATTGAATCCTTGACTTATTTCTATTAAATAAGATTAAAGATGGCAGAGCAACTGAATAATGAGCAGGTCTACTTGCTTTTAAACAAGAGATCTAAAAGATCCCAAGAGAAACTCCACTTTAGGCTCTTTCCAGAATACTTTGCTGTCTTTCTCCTAACCAACATCTTCACTTGTTGCTTAGAATATCAAATGTGTTACTGGTCCAAATTAGAACCCTTGAGAACAATTCAAAAACCTGACAACTCTTGGTCCCTCTGCCAGTTCCACTTTCAAGATCATTGTCTTGAATATTAGATGGTGCTATATAAATTTGGTTCCAATCATCAAATATGATTCAAAATATCATGAAGAAAAGGGTACTCCATTATATTTCTTGTTTCCTTTTTCCTTCCTTTCTAGTCGTCCAAGACTGTCTCTTTTATCATTTCCCTTATGTTGGAAGCACTTTTTAACCATTTTTAAAGGGAAGATCTAGGAACTATACAGTCTTTTTCCTTATTTATTTATTTGAGAATGTTTTTATATTCCCTTCATTGCTGATAGTGTCATCATATAGAAAGTAGCAGTTTACAGCTCTTTTCTTTAAGTACAACATTATTGTGCCACTTCCATCTGTCATTCACATTTTCAAATGTGAAATTTGTTATTATTCTAATTGGTATTCCTCTGTAGGTAATATGTCATTTTCTTCTTCTTCCAAGATTTAGTCATTGCTTTTAGTTTTCAAAAGTTTGACCATGATGTATTTTGGTTTTTCTTTTCTTTGTTTAGAGTATTTGGCACTTGCTTGGCTTCTTGGGTATGTGGGTTTGTACCTTTCACTGATTCTAGAAGTTTTCAGCTATTATTTCTTCAAATATGCTTTCAGTCCCAATTTCTGTTTCTTCTCCTAAAAAACTGATGATTTGAAATATGAGATTTTTATTTTTATCACCAGGTCTCTAAACCTATGTTCATTTTTATAAGTCTACTTGCTCTGTATTCAGATTTGTCAAATTCTTTGCATTTCCTCATGTTCACTGATTATACACACTATCATTCCTACTTGATTGCTCAATTCATCTAGCAGATATTTAATTTTTATTGTATTTTTTACTTCATAGTTTCCATTTGAATTTTTATAAATTCTATTTATTTGCAAATATTTTATACATTTTTATTTGTTTCAAGATGATGTGTAAGTGGCTATTAAAGAATTTTTTGATGGTTGATTTCAAATCCTTGTTAGGTAATCCCAACTTTTGATTAACATCACTGTTAGTATTGATTTATTGTCTTTTATTCTGACAAATTATGATTTTTCTGGTTTTTGGTGTGACAGGTGATTTTCAATTGCATCCTGATTTTGCTATTCTGCTAGGATTCTCTGTGTCCTGTATAAATCTTAAATTTTAGCAGGCAGTAACCTTGTTTAGGTTTAGCATACCATCCTGGGCTATTTTTGTGGACTGAGGTTCCAATGGCAGTTTAATTTTCAGAGACTTTGCTGTATTGCTTTGGTCTATTTGATTTTCCTGTTCCCTGGAGATCCCAAGGGTCCATAGTACGACCTGAAGGTAGAGTGGGCTTCCCCAGGCTGGACATCAGAAGTCTCTTGGTGGGAGAAGAGTGTGGTAGAATCCATGGATCTGTCCTCTAGGCTGCCAGGCTTTTAGGCACAAGGCAGGAGATCCCAGGTCCTTTGCAATGGAGTCTCCTTGACCAGTTTCTTACTACGGTTAGAGTCCTTTTTCTGGCTCTCGCTATTGTTTCCATGTGTCTTGGCAAGAAAGTGGATCTCAGGCCCAATGGAAAGATCTCATAGGCCACTTACTTCTGTTGGGACTTTGACGGACTCCTGCTGGTGGCTTAACCTACCATTTTTGGATAAATCCTAATCTATCTGGAGGATGAGTTTATCTTGGCACCTGCTAGTGGCTAGGTGAGGGTTCCTTACATAGTGGCCTTCCTCTGCAGGGAGAGACTGAGACTCAGTGCTGTGCTATCCTTCTGGGTCCTGGACACACCTGCCTTCCTCTCACTTGGTCCTGTAGTCCCCAGAGGGCTGCTTTGTGCACTGCATCTACTTTCGTAGTGTGCTTTGTGGGGACAACGGGAGCAGCCAGAAGGGATCTACCTATCATTTGAAATCTGCAAAGCTGCCTTAATTCCTCAATTTCTAATTCTAACAATCACCTTGTGAGAATTCTTTCAAACGTTCTTCAATCTGTCTCTCTACCCCTAGCCTGCTCTCTGACTCAGTTTATATTGCTCCTCTTGGGATTAAGATAACAGCTGGAAATGGCTTCCCTTTCTAAATGGCTTCCCTTCAGAGCTCATGGTCTTCACTCCTTCCATAATGAAGCTTCAACTTTCTGCTGAACCACCAAGATGAGGCTCTCCAGGCTAACCATCATGAGGTGCCTTCACCTCCTTCTAACTTGTATGTCCAGCTTCTGCAGTTCTCCCTTAAAGTCATTCATTCTGTTTTCCTCTACACATTACTTTATTCTTTTCTGGTTTTCCCTGGCAAATTTTGACTCACCCTTAACAAATAGAGAGGCACAGTCTCTCCACCTGTCAAATGGAGACCTTCCAAATCCTTCCAGGACAGTGAGGGGCTTTCCTAATGTCTTACTCTTTGTCTGTTTCCAAATTCTCTTCATGTGACCATTTCTATAGAGCTGACTCCATGTCAGTCATTGCCATTGTAATGGTTATGCTGTCTTATAATTGCCTTTTTAGTCACTAAAGTTCTTTTGAGGGCAGAAATTATGATTCACATAATCTCCTATTCCCAAATCCTTTAAAATGTTTTATGGTTTGGATTCTAAATGCCCCCAAAAGGCCCATGTGTTGAAGGCTTGGTCTCCAGCCTAGCACTATTGGGAGGTTCTGGAATCTTCAGGAGATGGGACCTAGTGAGTGGAAATAGGCCATTGGGGTCACACCCTTGAAGGGTACATTCGACCCAAGTCCCTTTCTCCTGTCTTTCACTTCCTGGCGACCATGGTGAGCAGTCTTCTCTACCATGTGCGACTGCCATAATATGCTGTGCTGCCACAAACCCAGAGCAACGTGACCAAGTGCCTACGAACTGAAACCTCTAAAATTAGGAGTCAAAACAAACCTTCTCCTTTTAAGTTGAATATTTCAGGTATTTTGTCATAGCAATGGAAATCTGACAACAAAAAATGTTACACATTCAATATTCATTGAATGATTAACTGAACAAATATTGCCTCTTGTTTATTTTTACTTCCTTTTCAAATGCCTACACTTTTTAAAGTTTTTTTTTCCTCTTTTATTTTTGAAATTGGAAGTCATCACTTTTATTTTATTGTTTCTGAATAAGTAATTTAAGACAAGCAGCTGATATAATTATATTTTGCAATTCATTTGTTTTTTCTGAAACTTAATTCAGGAAGTAAATTCCCTAACTATTTACTTCCATTTATGCACAATGAACAATGTTTTCATTTCAAAGGGGAAATCTGCATTTGATAGAGGAGGCTTCATGGGACAATGTATTCCAAGTGAAAATGGAATCTGAGAAGAGCAAATCTGTGCATTACCGTCAACCCCTGGATATGATGTAGTTCTTCTTTCTCAGCAATATTCCTGGAGCATTTTGGGACAGTGGAGTTTGGGGAGAAAAGGCTTTTTTTTAATCTAATGATATTTGTAATAATGAAGTTAACTTTAAGCAAGTTTTAAAGTTATATAGCTCAAATAAACACTAAGTCAGTTTAGTTTCTCAGCACTTCACACAAATTATTCTCAGTGTTATGATTTGGATATGTGGTGTCCCCAAAAAGCTCATGTATGAGTCAATGTAAGAAAGTTCAAAGGTGAAATAAGTGAGTTATGAGAGCCTTGACCTAATCGGTGTATTAATCCACTTAAATGGATTAATTGGATGGTAACTGTAGGCAGATGGGGTGTGACTGAAAGAGGTAGGTCACTGGGGGTGTGCCTTTGTGTATGTCTTTTGTCCTTGGTGAGCGAAGCTCTTTCTTCTTCCTGTTGTCGTCTCCTTAGTTGCTTTCCTCCACCAAGTTGTTCTGCCTAGAGCAATGGATTTGGCCATCAACAGACTGAGGGAGACCTCTGAAACTGTAAGAACCAAATAAACTTTTCCTGCTCTGTATTGTTCTTGTCAAGTCTTTTGGTCACAATGATAAAAAAGCTGACTAAAACACTCAGTTATCTAAGAGGTCAGTGCTTAATAAAATCTAGTTAAGAAAAGCAATAAAATTTTTTCTCACCTGGTAATATGTTTAAATCATAAAGTTAAACTTTATTTTCTATTTTCCTTTGATAAATCAAGGAACTCTGATTGAAATCCCTGCCATGTCACTTAAATATTCCATTTACCTAAGAAAAATATTCTGGAAAATTGCAGAGCAAGTTATTGAAGGCACTTCTGGATAGTTTATGTTAATATAATCAAGAGCTTGATTGTTAAGTTTTATTAATCAAGGTTAAAAATAACTTGACTAAGATACTGAGGGAAAAATGTGAGATAAAAGTAGTTTGTTTTAGGAATTCTTCATCATCAGCTTTTTGAAATTTCAGTTTGTCCTGATATCCTTATGTTGCCACACACAGGAGTTGCAATCTGACTAGGTTAGAGACTCTGTCCTGAGTTGCAGAAGAAAGAACTTAGGCTCTGTTATGGTTTATATATGAAGTCTCCCCCAGAAGCTCATGTGTGAAATGATGCAAGAGTTTTCAGAGGTGAGGTGATTAATTATGAGACGTGTAAACTAACCATTGGATTAATCACTAATATGAATTAACTGGACAATAACTGCAGACAGATAGGCTGTGGCTGGAGGAAGCAGGTCCCTGGGGGTATGCCTTTGAGTTTATATTGAGTTTGGTGAGCACAGCTCTTTGCTTCCTTATTACCCAGTCCTGAGCTGCTTTCCTCTGCCACATCCTTTTGCCATGATGTTCTCGCTCATCTCAGGGTCAGAGCTATGCAATTGGCAGACCAAGGACTGAACCTCTGAAACCATGATCCAAAATAAACTTTTTCTCTTTTAAGTTATTCTTGTCAAGTCTTTTGGTTACAGTGACAAAAATTGACTGAAATAGACTCTGACTTTGGATATAGTGCCAGGCTCCGCAACTTGGCACAAAATATTCTGGGCCACCTGTGACCTCAAACAAGCTAATACAGTCATCCCTGCATATCCTCCATGTTCATGGGAGATTTGTTTTCAGGACCCCCCGG
This sequence comes from Glaucomys volans, assembly GCA_020662805.1. NCBI lineage: Eukaryota > Metazoa > Chordata > Mammalia > Rodentia > Sciuridae > Glaucomys > Glaucomys volans. The sequence goes on from JAJEJO010001918.1 coordinate 439,833, forward strand.
AATGCCAACATCTGCATCTGTGGATGCCAAATCTCTTAAATAAAATGGAGCCTGCCTGCATCTTCTCATATATATTAAATCATCTCTAGATTACTTGTAATATCAAATACACTGCAAATAGTTGTTAAACTGTATTTTTCAGGGAATAATGACAACAAAAATGTCTGTATGTGTTCAGTATGGATGCAATATTTCTCCGATATTTTCAGTCTGCGATTGGTTGAATTCATGGAGGCAAAATGTTTGGATATGGAGGGCCAATTACATAAAATGACTCAACTCTAGGTATGTCCTAAACAATTGGCAAGGGAGATTATTCCACATTTCTCAGTCTTGGATCCAATGCTTGTTATCCCTTTCATGCAGGTTCTTATACCATGATTTGAACTCTTTGAGGAGCCATCTCTTAGAAAGAAACACTTATCTCTCCAGCATGTCATTCTCACCTTTGTAAAGTGAGATAGAGAATGGGGCTTTTCCCTCTGGAGTTTCCTAACTAGGTTGACACTTGGCTCTGGCCCCCAGAATCAGGAAGGAAAATGGGGCATATCTGCACCCCACTCCATAAATATGCTACGTGCTGTCTACCCAGAGGCTGGGCTTTGCTTAGAATGGGACTTGGCTTGTCAGGTTCAGGGGTGCAAATACCACAGATAGAGTATTTGGGGAGCTTTACTGCTGGGGCAGGGGAGCCAAGTGTAGTGATTCTTCATTCTGTTAGAAGTATTATTGAAAATATTAAGCAGTCTCTCTTTCTCCTTCTCTCCCTCTCACACACACGCGCGCGCACACACACACACACACACACACACACAATTATTTGTGTAATGAGGCTTGCAACTCTTTTCAGCACTGGACCCCAGTATACAGATAAAGAGTAAAGAGAGAGGGATAGCAATTTATAGGAGGGATGAGGAGCAAGGAGCAGTTGGACTAGTGGGAGCAGAATTAGAGGGTATGGAACCCCCAGGAGAGAGGCCAAATGAGCAAGAAGCACACCTGGACAGATAATAGAAGGTTGTGAGGGTGTTTTGTTGAAGGTGCAAAGGGAGGGCCAGTCTCACGGCCATGTCCCGGGGTGGCAAGCAGACAGCTTGTCTCAAAGTGCTTTTATACTTAGGTAGAATTTCCATGCCTCCTCTGTGCTCCACCCTGCTGTGTGAACATTTTCCTGGCTTGCTCAGGAGGTGAAGTGGCATTAAAAAGTATTAACCGTATCCCTCCCGGGCCACTCCACATTGAGAAGGATGCAGGTGTCTCAAGGCTGTCCTGGGATCTGCGGGCTACCAAGCTGCATCCCTTGATGGACTCACACCTTGATTCTTCTGCAAAGTTGGGTGGAATGGAGCCTGTGAGCTGTGCTTTTCTGAAGTGGCCCCACCGTCCATCCGTGGAGATTGCTGCTGTTGGAGCTTGTCCTCGCGCTGGAGGATCCTGCACAATGCTGCGCCAGGCAGCCTCCAACCTGGCCTCGTGGGCTGCTGTGCTTTCTTTACAGAGCCAAGAATGTGCCACATAAAATGAAACAGCTTTTAAAATAGGCATTAAAAAACCTTATATGCTTTGTGCCTGGTTCCTCAGTCAAAGGCGGCATAGCCATTGGTGGTTTTTACCTGGGTTCTGCCAAGCCGGGGATTTCAAGGTTATGGTTGTCAACCTGGTCTAATGAAATCTTGAGAGGATGGTAAAGTATAGGTCAGAGAGTTCTCGGTGCCCTTAAGGAAAGCGGTGCTTGTATAAGGCACATAGTTGATGATGAATTGGGGTGATTACCCCAAAAGGAAGAAGGCTTTCTGGAGAGGAACTGGGGCACAAAGAATGCCAATGGCAGTGCCAGCTCTTCTCCTAATGGACTTTGTTGCTTTGTCATTTTCTGGAAGTTTTCTGGGTCTCAGATTCCTCCTTTCCAGGAGTGGGTGGTCCTGATGCCTGTCTCCCTGGTGTCAATGCTGTCACCTGGAGGGGAGGAGCAGGTACCTGCTCATCTGGAAGGGTGCTTTTATAGGTAAGTAATGGCAGATCCTGGGAGTTAATGTGTATTTGCAAGTGCAGACACAAAAACAATGGGCATTGGGAGAGGCTTCTTGCATTGCCTCAGGATGACTTCCCCTCAGGAATCCCTTCCCTCGATATGGGTGGGATTTGCAGAGCCAGAACCTGCTTTGGGTTCAGAAAATCCCTTGCTTTGAGTAGGTTTGTTTACAGGGCAAGAAGGGGCAGCCTTCCTTCCCGCTGCTGTCTGCCGGGCTGAGTACCTCTTGAAAATGAAACAGAGTTAAGTAGAGTTCCACAGAAATTGCTCCCCCACTTTCTTCCTTGTACAGACCTCTATTATCTCTTTTTATGAAGGTATGAACAATTAAACATAGGAGTCACTGAAATAGTCCCATCTTTGTAAAAACAAAGAATGTTTTAAAGTTTTCCTGAATAACTATAATTCAATCTCAAAACTCTTTGAAAAGAGAAATTTATTTGTGTGATATTTAAGCAAATGGCTTCTCTTTTTTTCTACTGTATATTTTTCCAATAGATTTATCTCTTAGCTGTAAGTGATTAATAATGGTAATAACATTGAGCTCTATATATTCTCTAATGAGTAATGTAGAACAATCTCTTCCAGTATTTTCAATGTATCATGAAGCACCTGACATTATCTTGCCAACAATAAATGAGCAATAGTATTCTAGCCACAGTATGTTCAAATGTTGAAAAATTCAAGACTTTGAGTGGGGCAGGGACAGTTATTTAAAGAATAGTCACTGCCTGCTATCTTCCCCATGCTAATGGGATCAAAATGAGGATAAAATTGTATGGGGTTTGGTATTTATTATAGGCAGGACATAAAAAAAGATGGAAGGGACCTTGTTTAAAGTCAAAAAGCATTCAGTGAGTACCTACCTACTGTATGCTTGGTGTGACCATTTCAGGGACAGCAAGACAAAGTGTCCTTAGAGATATTGTACCTCAGATGACAATGCAAAGCTCTGAGCAGACACTGGAATGGAAGCTCATCCACTCATTCACTCATTTAATGTTTCCTGAGCACCTGCTATGTGCCAGGTACTAGGCTAGTCAAACACAAATCTGTATTTTTATATCAAATTCATTTTAATACTCCAGGAGATTTTAATTCATTGGCAATGCACGATATTGGACCTGATGGCATTCATTGGTTGATGTGAAAAACAAGGATTGTATGACCTTATCTGACTCCATGAAAATCTCTCATAATGACCATCTTTCTGTGGTTGATTCTGTGCCTGAAACTTTAAACCTGGATCAGCCCTCTCACCTGATCCCTGTGAAGGACATTTGGCCCTACTCTTCTCCAGCAGGGCACTCCCCATCCTATCTCTTCCTACCACTGGTGAAGACACAGCATGGTGAATGACTGGGAAAGAGGGGGAGACAGACACTACACCAAGAAGGATAGGGGTTTAGAGGGAATGGGGTTAAAGACAAAATTTATTAAAGCAGTTATTTGGTGAGAGGGGATGGGAGAATGTCATGCAGAGGGGATGGGAGAATGTCATGCAGAGGGGATGGGAGAATGTCATGCAGAGGGGATAGAGAGCAGACAGCAAGACAGGAAAGAGAAGGACTGGACATTTGAAAGGTGAGAAAAGGTTTATGTTTATATTGATCCCTCACAATTAGCACAATGCCATTTCTATAGTACAGTAAGGCTATCCCCAAAGTAATATCCAATCTACCTAATTTAATTGAATCTTCTTCCAAACTGTCACAGTATCTCAATTAATTACACTGTGGTGATGTACCAGTCAAGATACTGCAAGCTGTGCTTTGATAGAAGTCACATGAAAGGTTCATGTGACTAATGAAGTAATGACTAATACAATGGAGTTGATTTGTTATAAAGAGTTTGTGTCCAAGGTGGGTCAACAAGTTCTATGGCCATCCCAGTCTCATGCGACAGAGATTCCATATTTAAGACATGATATGAAGGGTGGCAGAAAACCTTATGGCTTCCACTTACACTTTCATATTGACTGAAATCTGTTGATTGCAGCTTGAACTCCAGTCATCCCAGAAATCTCAGTTACTTGTAAATGAAATATTCTAACTCAAAACTTATACTCAATATCACATTAAATATAGCACAGTGGTAAATAGCTTATCAGTTTTCTCTGAATTCTGTAATGGGATGCCCTTGAAGGAAGACAGGGGAAAGTGTTTATTTTGCTAATCCTGAAAATCTTTTTCATTGGAATGCACATTTATGCCCTTCACATATGGACTATTTAATATTCTCTGTTATGGTATCCACTGGATATTTTCCAGCTACTTAGGAACTATTACAAACTCAAATTTTGTGGGACTCATTGAATTCTTCTGTTCTGCGTCTGGGAGCATTTTGCAAACATAATTTAAAACCATAAGAAAGATGGGAT
>JAJEJO010001918.1:444344-552972 GCA_020662805.1 Glaucomys volans
GTTTCTGAAGGTTGGCCTTGAGCCTGCAATCCACCTGTCTCAGCCTCCTGAGTTGCTGGGATTATAGGCACCTTCCTAGCATTCTTAAAGCCATGCTACTTCAGAAAATGCAGGATTCCACTGATTAAAGGGAAATTCTGTGTGGCTTGGGGTATTTTTCACAGTTTTGGACCTAGAGGGAATTCCTAGCAGTTTGTGAACCTATTGATTACTTGCATACTGTTGTTCAGGAAATAAGTCCTAAAGGCTAATACTTTAATGGAGATCAAATAAGTTATTTCCTTATTGTTATTATTTGCTATATCCAGTGCTCCAGTTCTTAAATTTCCTCTTGTCCTGGTGGTTTCCTCTGAATTGTTCGTAGGGAAAAGCTCCCCCCTGGGTGCCTGATCCAGCCCACTGGGCATTTCCTCAGTGCACTGCTCTCTTCAAAGCAATTAACCTTGTAAGCTGCAACATGAAAAAGCCTGAACCAAACCGTCAGGCATGTTTGCAGATCATGGCACTGGTCCTAATATATGCTTTTAAATGATGCCCTGCCATAGGCTTTTCAGAATGGAATGCAGCCAGATAATTCTTAATTCATGTAATTTAAACACAGCAGCATGAATGACTAACTGCAAAGAGGAGGGGAAAAAAAAAACAGCAGAGGTATTAAAAAATAATCCAAGCTAGGTTACAAAATCAAATGAGATTCCACTTCCTGTATGTTTGAAATTACTAGCCTTTGAAAGCCTGAGCTGAGGCTCCTGTTACCTCTCCTTTAATGAGCTTTTGGATGGCTCTGGGGCCAGACAGACAAGAGTGCTCAGAGCTCAGGAATGAATCAACCTAAATACACCTAATGGATAAGAACTGAACTGCAGGGTGAATAAAACCCCTCCTCCTTTGCTTGTCAACTCCCAGGGCTCCTGATATCATCCTGGCTTACGAATAAAATGACCCCCCAAACACCAAGTATGGCCCTAGTATAATCACAGAGCCAAGGAGGGTGGCCCATGACATCATTAATCTGCACTGCCCCACACTGGAGAAGGGCAAGCATTCATGTTTTGTCCTAATATTCCCTAATCTAACGAAGATTGTGTAGCCCTTTGAAGTTCACACCTGTGACTCCAGGGAGTATCTACCTAAAGACACTCAACACTCATTTCTTTATATGAAAAAAGGGAACTGGGAAGCCCTAACAAAAACAGTGCATGAAGAAGGACTTGAAAAGTATAGAACTTGCTATATACTTTTTGTTTTAATAGTTAATGTCAGAAGTTCAGTATGGAGTAGACTTGAGAAGTCAGTAGATGGGCATAGAAGCCCCTGGGAGGGCAGTGTCACTGAGGGACATCTCCATCTCTGCTCACTTATGTAACTTGCTATAGAGACCGTTCTCAAAGGTCTAAGTATGCTCAGAGCTCCATAGTTCCCTCACAGCTTGGGGAATTAAAGAAGAGAATGAGAACTCAACAATTAATATTCCTCCCCTAATGTCTTTCTTTGCAGGGAAAAGAAACTCTCCATGCTCATGTCACCATCATTCTATCTTCCAGATAAAAATGGGTCCTCTCAGTCCTCCCCATCCCTCATGTAGCTGAGGATCCATGTTGCTCTCTGTGACAGATCGTTCTTGTTTGCCCTATTCTCTGCACTTGTGGCTCCCTGTTCTTTCCTCTGGTTTCACATCACTGTGTGGATGTGTTCCATCCTGCTTGGTACTTACTGGTGAGAGAAGTCAGCTTTTGACTTTTCCTCAGTTTTCAGATCACTTTTCTTTAGTGAGCACTTGGTGTTAATAACTGGTCTGTATAGAATTATTAAATTTTTTCTTTGATTGACCTTGTTCTGCCATACTGATAGATTCCATGTCCAAGCATTCAGAGAGACCTGGTTTTAAAAGACTGCTCAATGTTTTAGAATGAGAACATAGCTCTCTAAAGAAAGAGACTATGTCTGTTTTACTCTATTTGTATTCCCCATGCCCACTAGTGTGCCCACTTGTAAATATTTGCTAGAGTGAAACAATTTTTAAAAGATATAACTTATGCAGAAGTTATTTTATAAGCTATAAAGTGAGGACCACAGGACCACCTATCCATAAGATAACATATTGAATTTGAAGCCTGCTCTTGTTTGTGCAATGCTTTTATTGCAGCCCAAACATATTTTTAGAGTGGAATTAAAATGGAATCAATGATTCAGTGATCACTCAGGTATTTTAATGTATCTAAACATCTGTTCCTTTTTACCTTTAAAAGAAGAGTCAGAACTAGCTCTAAGATTTGTTTCAGCCTGGCAGAGCAGAATTGCTTCCATTGAGATGTGGAAACCTTAGGATGGAGAAATGTGCAGGGCTGGGGACAGGGCAGCAGCTGGTTTTGGACCTGTTAAGTTTGCTGTATCTGTTGTGGGTTGAGTTGTGACTCCCAGAACTTCAATGTTGAAGTCCTAATTCATAGTACCCCAGTACCTCAGGCTGTAGCCTTGTTTGGAAATAGGGGACTGCAGATGTAATTAGTTAGGAAGAGTCATTATGAAATAATGGGGCCCCAATCCATCATGGCTAGTGTCATTATAAAAAGGGACATATGGGCATAAGCACACACACAGGGATAATACAAAGTGAAGTTGAAGGCAAAGACCAGGGTAATGTTACTACAAGCCAATAAATGTGAGTGATACCAAAAAACCATCAGATAGTAGTGGAGGGGCATGGGACAGTCTCCATCAGAACTCTGATGGAGGAACCAACCCCACTTACATCTTAATCTCAGACTTTTAGTTTTACAACTACAGGACAAGATACTAAGTTGCCCAGATTGAGGTCAGTTGTTCTGGCAGTCACAGCAAACAAATGCAACATCAAAATGGGGATGGAAAATGGTGGAAGAGTCCAGAATTTGGAATAGTGGGCTGGAGATAAATATGGGATTTGTGATATATAGGTGGAAGTTGAAACACTGAGACCAGATGAAATCACAGGTGGAAGTAGTCACAGAGCAGAGCAGAACACCAACCCATGGATTCCAAGGGTTTGGAATTTATCAGATAGAAAGTGGGATCCCTTAAGGAAGTAGTCATTGGGTGGAACTGGGGTAGGGAAAACAGGGAGATGTTATTACCTGGAGTGTGAGGGATCTCGCTTGTCTTCTGCTTGGTGACCCTGAATTTGGAGCAATGGCTGGTACTTGGGAGACCTTCAGTAAATCGTTGTCAAATTAGTAAATGACCATGTTATCCTGTGACTTTTGCTGTTGGAATGGATACTATTTTGATATTTGATTTCAAGCTCTGTCTTCTATACCGGCATGAATTTACAGATATTGACTTTTTTTTTAAAGAAGGAGTTTAGAACTTTAATGATAAGAGAATTGGTTATACAAAAACTAATGTATTTAAAGAGTGCTTACTATTGAATAAGTGTGCATTCACGTTTGGAAATTTGAACAGTAGAAAATGCTGTACAGTGAATCTCTTTAGCAGCTACTTAGCTGGGCTGGATCCAATAAACCCAATTGGTACCATTTATTTGTGTTGGTGTGTCTCCACAGAAACACTTTGAACATAAAGCATGCACAAGTGTGCATGTGCATATGCATACACACACACACACACACACACACACACACACACACACCTTATTTTATCTTCCTTTCCTTAAATACAGGTAAATGCATACTATACAAGCTACTGTGACCCTTGCTCATTTTCCTCTTCTTCCACTTTACAGTATTTCTTGCACCTTCTGCTTTACATACATATAAAGAGTTTTATTCTCTTTTCCCTTCAAATGCTGAAATGTATCATATTTTTCTGGTATAAAACAATTCATTGAAACAGTTCATAAAATTGGAAAGGAGACCAGTAAAATGGAGGAAGAGGATTGGGAAAGAAAGTGGGAGGGAGGAGCATTAGCCAAATTATATTGTCATACTTCTTGTTTATGTACAAATATGTAGCAATAAATCCCACTACTCTTTGTAATTATAATGCACCAATGGAGAAAAAACATTTGCTCTTGATGGGCATTTATATTGTTTTCAATATTTTGCCACTAAAGCCAGTGTTTCCATGAATAACTTTGATGCATTCCATGTCCTGTGTCTATCTGTAAGACACATTTCTAAAAGTGGGATTTGGGGATCACTGAATATATTAGCACTCCTATGGACAAATTGTTCTCCAGACCCTGGGAGCAGTCACATTTCCACCAAGCATCAGTTCATGCATATACTTGATGAATTCTGAGCTATCAAACATTTTGATCTTTGTTAATCTAGGTGAGACACTGAATTTCTATGTAGCTTTTATTTGTATTTCTCTCACCATGAAATTAGGAATATTTTCATGTTTAAGAACTATTTGTATTTCATCTTTTGTCAACTCTTTATACACTTTACACACCTTCCCATCAGCTTATAGAATTCCTTCATATCATAGGAAAATTAATTTTTTCTTTATGGTGTGAGTTTCATATATTTTTTCTCGCTTGTCCTTTGCCTTTTGTTCTTGCTTATGATGATTTTTTTTTGGCATTGACACTTTATTTTTATGTTCTCACATTTACCAATTTTCTTATGGCTTCTGAATTTATTTCATACTTATAAATGCCTTCAATTTCCTTGGATTATAAAATAATTCTCCCAAAGTTTATCATTGTACTTTTGATTTTTTTCTGTTTAAATTATACATGTACTTCATGTTGATATTTGGGTGAGTCTCACATTCCACCCCTCAACCCCCCACAACTTGGCTATTTATGGCTATTTACGTGTTACAGTGTTCCTTCTGAATACTCTTTTTCTCTTTCAATATTAGATAAGTGCTATATTAGAAATGTAGCATTTCAAGGCAGTTTTGGATCTATGCCTGAGTTTTGGATCCACGACTATTTATTCTTACATCATAACCACATTAATTTAATTACCATGGTTTTATTTTATGCTTATTTTCTGGAAGTTTTCATGCCTTCTTACTTCTTTTCTTTTCTCTCCAAACTTGTTCTTGACATTGTTTTTCTTTTTTCTTTCTGGATAAGCTCCTTTTATTCAAAAATACTTTATCCTGTTGGTATTTTAAAGGGAATATGTTAAATTTTAGATTTACTTGGACTTGGCAGTTTCATAGAAATGGAATCATTTTATACAAACCTGTTTTGCAAACATTTTCTGTAGCTTTGTTTTGGTTTTGGAGAAACAATTGTGGCCTTATATTTTAGAATTCTCTGTAGTTTCCTCAAATATAAATATAAATCTCATTCTCTGTGCTTGTTATGATGTTACAAATGTTTCTGCATTTAGGGATACCATTCATATTATGAATTTTTTTAATATGTCTTTGGTGTTGAAATTTCCATCATGTGACTGAGATGTATAACCATTACAATTGTAGAGATGAGCAGCAACTTATCAATGCTACATGATATAGGTAGGGTTTATCTTTTACGATAATCCACTAAATCAATTGATAAGAATTGAATTATAGAACAAAAGTGTTTGCATATCCCATGGCTTATTGAATTTTCCATAATCATCTCAAAATAATACATGTATTTATAAATAAAATTCTCACAATAGTTTAAAGTAACTTTTCCTTTGGTAACAAATCCTGCCTTGGAATTTTTGATCATGGATAATAAAATGCAGTAGTCTGTGATTGGGACATATTATGGCTGCACAGTTCCCCTGAGGAAAGTCTGTAAAATTTCTTCTAATTAACCAACAAAATATTTGATGTCATTTTGTCCGTCTGAATGTGGCATTTTCATGAACCATTAGAAAATTGCAGGTAATTCAGCATGGTACTTCCTTCCTACCTCTGAAAAAAGTTGTGCCCTATACTTTACAACATCTACAAAATAGTTAACAATCACGAACTAACTAATTATTGAGAATCAAAGTGTTTTTAGAAGGCAGTGAGAGAGAAAGAGGAATAGCTGGGCTTCTGTTTTAAAAATTAATGCTTAACTAGAGACCAGTCTTTCAACCAAATTGCTCTTCATCAACTTGTAAGCCACCAAGGGGCAAGAAGGTCAGACATATGGTTTACCTGGCTAGTGGGACTCAGGGAGGTGGGCATGGCCAAAGGAGAGGAGAAGTGGTTCCTGGGAGCTTTGTTAAAAACAAGGCAGACATAACAGATTCAAATTAGTCAATTATGAGAATCAACAGAGTAATTGAATGAGCATTTGAGAAATTTGATCTGAACATGGAGAGAATATTTCACTTGATACAGATTGTGCTGTATATAATAAAAGAAAACTAAAACAATTTTAAATGTTTATTCAAGTGAACAGCTAAGTTGAGAGGGTCTGGTGTCAGATTTATCATTCATTGGTGAACAGTCTAATCTTTGTGGCTTATTGCAAGAATTGATAGAGAAAGTGGTCAAGATTGGAAATGTCATTTAAACACTTGCATTTAGTCAAGGATATATTATAGGATATATTGGAGAAGTTAAAACAGAGGGTATGAATTGTAATATTTCCAAATGCATCAAAATAGGGGATTTAATTGATGGGTTTTGAATATATGTTTCCTCTGATAGAGGAAATTCCAATTTATTAGTCCCTTAGTAGCTTATCAACACAATAACAAATCTAAACATTTAAGAAAGAAGACAGTGCATTGTGTGGGTAGTACAGGGATTACACTTTTCATATCACATATTTAACTTTTAATATGCTGTTAAAATCTTTATATCCATGTCTGTGGGAAAGCATTGGTTTGTAAATTTCCTTTGTTGGAATATGTTTGGCATGCTTGATGTGAAATTTATGTTGCCTTCACAAAATGAGTTGGTTGTTATTCTCTTGTTTTATAGTCCTTGGAAAATCTGTTTGAAAATTGACATGATTTCTCTCTTAAGTGATTGTTAGGAATTGCTGGTGAGTAGAGTGTTTAGTAGCCTCAGCACTGGCATGGGGTTTTGCCTGAGTCTTGGTGTCTGTTTCTATAACTGTAAGGTAGATTTTGTACCTACCTAATTTATCATTCAGACTTCATATGAAGATAACGAGGTCCTCTTGCTTTACCTAACATGTTTAAACATGAAATGTTCCATGTAAATAGCCATAAATATCTTTATAAGTCCTAATTCTGCTTTACATAATGGAGAAGAGAAAATGCCAGAGAGTGGAAACAAAATGTATGGGTGTACATGCATCCTCAGGAGTGAAAAATAGGAATCACAAAAAAGGTGGTTGTACTCTCAAGGTGATCAGGGCACCCTTACCATCTTCCATACCTCAGACACGGTTGCCTCTCCTCAGTCAACCTGCATCTATCAGCAAACCCTTGGGACATAGAAAGAAATAGCCAGGGTAGAATATTTTCTGTTCAGTTTTGAGTATGTTTATAAGAATACTTAGATCAAGATTGGACTGTATTTACTTTTATAAGAAGAGATTTTTAATTGCAAAAATGAAGAAATGAATGAAGAGAGGGTGATGCTATCAAATAGAGATTGCTTTATTATTGTGCCCCAGAAAGTCATGTGGAGTATTTATTCATGAGGAACCTAGAACAAGTACCCTTTTTATCTCTGCAGATCAGTTTCTTTCTAGTGTATAGAGGAGAGGTTGTGGGTATCATTCCATATCCACACCCCAGGCTCACTGCAAGCTGGCAGCTGCCTATGTCTGCCTGGGAAGCCTGAGGGACAATCACCCTGAGCAGGACCTTCAACAAGTGAGAAAAGAGAGTCTGCATATAAGTACTCAGCTTGCCTGCCTATCAAAGGGACAAGCCTGATGTCTTCCCCAATATCAGCCCATACCAGTCTCCTTACATTTATTTTTTATTACAGACTTTCCATTCTTACCCATCTGATTCCTCCCTCAGACTGAATTACTGGTGGGATCACTTCTCAATTAAATGATATGCATTTCAATCCTTGTCTCAAGGTTTGCTTCTGGAAGCTGGGAGGCCCCAAATGAGACAGTGCCATCAACATATTGTCCACTTCTACCTGCATCATCTTTCAGACCAGGGACAGGCGAAGGTCTTGTTTTCACTTGCCTGCTCAGTGTTTCATATTTGTCCCTCATCCATGGCAACTTAGAAAGAAGTTGATTGACTTGGGAAAAGCACTGGTACTCTATTGAAGGATGTTTGGATTGAGTTTAGACTTAATTTTAGTTTGAGTGATCCATCTTTAAACAAAATGGCAGTTGAATTTTTTCCAAATGGATTGTTTTCAATAATTTATAAACTACTTTTTACACATGCATCTTGCAAAGGAATTTACAATATAACCAGAGCCTTTCTGGGTGTCTTGGATAAGACATACAGTTCATGACAACATAGTATAATACAGGATTCATAATTAAAGCCTCCCCAAGCTTCCATGCAAATAACTGGCATGTTCACTCATTGGCTGACATTCAGTCTGAGAGTGAATATTCCAAAAAATGTGCTATGTGTAAAGAGATTAAAGGGAGTAGTCCCCAACTTTCACTCATTCAAGTTGCTTTTTTAATTGATAGAATATTCATTGAACACTAAGCATATCAAAGGCACCTTTTTTTTCATATTGTGAGGAAGAGATTACGTGTCGTGGTTTTGAAGACTCACACAGGTTTGATTTAGGTTTTGATAGATGTTCTGCGTTTTGTTTCATTTGTCTCTTTTCTGGTTGATTTGTAAGTCAGAATGGAGAAACAATAAACCCGTAATTGGTCTCTGAACTGCAGAAAGAAGGAGGGATTGTGTAGCCCATAAATTGATGAGAAGGTGTGAAGAAGTAAGCTGTTTGGGCTCTCAGCAAACCTCTGCTCTGAAAACAGTCCCCTTCACTGTTGAGGTGTGTATATATGTTTCTCTTCCTTCCAGAAATTTCTTTATTATGTGCTTTGGGGAGGCCAGTAGGGGGTTTGTGCTAAGGGCAACAGAAAGTTTCTTTTGCGGGTGGGATGTGATCTGAGATCAGGTGGATCCAAGACCAGACACTTCCCCTGCCTGACTTGATGTGTAGATGTATTTCCTGTCTGACATGAGGTACAGACACAGTGTAAAAAGCATTTGCACTGATTTCTGGGACCCCTTCACATGGAGTAAGGCCTGGACAGGTTTTCCTTGCAATATGGGACGCCAACAATTTCAGTCTTTTTTCTGCTTCACTTGTAAAAAGTACATTCAAGGCAATACCTTCGTGGGATCATTCAACTCATCCTTCTCAGTTCTCTTTTTAATCTTTCTCTGTTCCTCCATTATTCATTTAAAAAGTATATTATACAATTTTGTAAATCTCTTTATAGCCTTTTAAGAATAGTATAGAATTAATAGATTTAGATAGTATTTAGAGCACCTTTAAATTGCATAAAATCCAGTATACAAGTAAATGGCTTTAAATGATAGCAGAAGAGATTTAAGTCAGACATTAGGAAGAGTTTACTGGCTACAGGTTGTTAAATAGCTTGCCAAGAAGTGTTGTGGAATTTTTTTCCATATATTTTTGTGGTTGTCAACTCTCTGAAGTTTAGTTGGAGTCTTGTTTATAGAGGGAGGGATAGGGTCTCTCTCTCTCTCTCTCTCTCTCTCTCTCTCTCTCTCTCTGTTCAAAATGAAGGAATTAGAAACTCAAAGCACTGAGTTTCTTTGTGAATGAAAGGATGAACAGCTACCAATCTCATTGGTAAAAGAGGAAAAAACACTTCTGCCCAGTTCTTGCAGATATGTTCTCACAAAGACACAAACTCCTCTGCCTCACTTAAGGCTGCCTTTGTAATAAGCCTAAGATGTTTACTTTGATAATTAAAGCCAAGCCCAGTCCTTGTTAGCCAAGTGGCTTAAAGCTCACATTGGATGGGTGGAGGTGGCTGGCTGGGACACCCACTCACCCCCTGCCACACACACACACACATGCACACGCACACACACACACAGCTGCTTCTGGAAGTCCCAGTGTTATTCTTGCTCTCATCTTGTGTCAGGTTAGACCTGGGGATGCAGCCCAGCAGTGTTCCAGTGCAGCCTTATATTGGTCAGGATAGACTGAGCTCTGCTACCATAACCAATTCCTAGCAGAGACCTTAGTGCTGGGAACAGCAGTCTATTCTCAGTCCCGCTGTATGATTCTCAGATGTGCTGTATGCCCAGGCAGTTCAGCATGGCTCTGCTTATTTTTCTTGCTCAGAAACCAGGTTAAGGAAACTGTCACCTTCTTGAAAGTTGCCAGCTGTGGATTGCTGAGAGAAATCTGGAGAGTCTTGCATTAACAATTACCATTTGGCCAGGAAGTGACAAATCAATCCCATTCACAACTTGTAGGGAGAACAATTATATGGCCTCATGCAGCCAATAGAGAGTCAGAAGTACAATTCTACAAGGGGAAGAACTAAAAGTAATTAAGAATAGTTCTAATTTTCACTGCATTTTTCTCTCTCTCATGTAAACTGCAAAATTGTTCAATATTCCTGGGTACCTGTTGCCATGTGTGTAGACAATACAGAGTATATTTTCTTCATTGATTCTAGGTGAGGCTATAAATATCTATTGACAACGTGGAGTGTTGAAGACTTCTAAGTTATTTATCTGGAGAACAGGATATGATCTAATATATCAGTTAGATGTAAGAAATATATATATAAGAATGCTAACGTTTTTTATTCCTCTACACTTTTCTTTTTAAGAAAGCCTTCCAATTTGAAGGATAAGAATCATTTTGGCCTTCTTTGATTTAATAAAATCATTTGAATCCTTTTTTAGTGCTAAGGGAGACAGTGTTCCAAGAAGTGATAATTAACTGTACCACGAGATGCAAAGAGAAAGAATAGTCATTTGTTCTAATCAAGTGTTACGCAAATCTGGACTGCATGATGTCCACCAGGCAGGCATGATGGATCTTGTTGAGTTGGGTACAAGGATCGAGTTGTAGGCTTAGTAGCTGATGTTGCAGCATCCACGTCCTGAAAAAGCACAATTATCTCCAAGATTTCACTCTTTGACTATAGAAGGAACAGCACTGTGGTTAAATCTTGTACTTAGGGGAAACACGCTATTTATGTAAGTTATTGAAGTCTAAATGTATATATTTAAACATTTTTTTTAATTTTGCTTTTTATTGACCAATGGTAATTGTATATATTTACTAGGTAGCACATGATGTTTATATCTATCTATTATCTATCTATATATCTCAAATATATACAGAAATAGTGTATATATATATATATATATATATATATATATATATATATATACACATCCTTTGGTAGCCACTGGGGATAGTTTCAGGACTTCCCCAAGGATAGCATAACCTCAAGATGATGAAGTCGTTTATATCAGTAGCATAGTATTTACATATAACCTATGCATATCCTTTTCTGTCTTTTAATCTCTGGACTACTTATGATAACTAATATAATAAAAATTCCATGTAAATAGTTATTATACTGTATTGCCTAGAGAGTAATAGGAATGTAAATAAATTGTGGTGTGTTTATTTGGTGTTCTAAATCTGTGTGTGTGTGTGTGTGTGTGTGTGGCCTATGTTCTTCTGTTAATCTAAGCATTCTCTTAGAATGATCTAATACAAAATTCCCATCATTGCTTTCACTCTGAAAAGGAACTTTCATCATTTGTTTCTTAAAGTGATCAGTAGATACCTCAGTTCCTTCAGCTAAGAATGTATGAGAGACTTTATTTCTTAAATCTTTTTCAGGGAATTACCACTAGACAGCTTAAATCTATATCTCCAGTATTCAGTGCAATTTTCTCTTTCTGGTTCAGATCACAGAGGGAACACAGACTCCTCTGTTTATTTCAGTTAAGTAAGCATTTTTAAATACGTCAACTGTCGGCCCTGTATTCACTATGAAGGAGAATAAAAATTATAGTTCTTGTCCATAAAGAGCATAGTATGTCTTTAGCAAGGCAAGATTTATGTGTGCTACTTAAAGAAAATGGGGCATAGTTAACTTGATATTAAAATAGTTATTCTGACTCTCACAAATAAAGGATAAGCTTTGGAAGAGGCTGGCTGGTTAAGGATAAGACCAGAGCCAGACAAACATGCAATGTGATGTTTGGGGCATTTGTAATTCACTTTCAATCTTTATATGGGATGGGTTCCAGATCATCTTGAAAGGTATTGTTAGCCCTAGTCTTAGGATTTGAGTTTTCCTAGTAGCCCTAAGCTATTTATATATGTATATTTAATTTTCACTTTAAGTATATTGCCCATTCATGTAATTATGTGCTTTTCCCAAGTAATGATTTTATATCAATTGTACTAACTAACCTGAACTTTGTACTAACTAATGCAAGGTTTGGCAAGCTGATAGGTAAAGCTGAAAATGGTTTTAGTGAGTAAATTTTGTTTTGTAAAGAGTAAGTCTAGGTTTTCCTTCTTGGGATTTTTTTTTTTTTTTTAATATGCACACTTAGTGTCTGAGTGTTTCCTAAATAGAACTAATGTTACTAACCTAGGGCCAAAGGAACACAGAAGGTAACCTCTGACAGAGACAACCCTTAGAATCCAGCCATCTTGGTTGGGTGTAGTGGCTCACACCTGGTGCTGGACGAGCCAGGGATATCTTGACAGGGTGCTTTGAGTAGACCCTCACATTCTGTGCCATAGTCGATTATGAAGTGTTTGTTTCAGCAAACCATGCCTTGCTACTAACAATCCCTTTCCAAAATATCTTTTAGTGTTTGGCATGCTGTTATTATTGACTCAGGGACCTAATGGGAAACTTGTCACCGACCCAGGTTGTCTCCAATTGAGCTGATGCATATTATAACATTGTCCTCAGAGAAGTTGGAAGATGAAACACCATGCATGTGGATAGAAGTATCAAAGCCAAGACCAGGAGCATCCATCCAAATGGCTCTCAGCAACTCAGAGCAGCTGGAATTACCAAACAGAGAAAGAATAGCTCCTGGTCTCAAACTGTATCTAGTCTACTAGTACAACTCTTCCCTAGGATGATTCCCTTTCAAGTCTTTCCCATACAATCAGCATTTTAGTTGTTGGACATGAGCAAAATCTCCCTTTTATTGACTGTGGAACTTTAAACAAGTTATTTAACCCTATCTATGCTTCAGTGTCCTTATCTGTAAAATGGGCAAAATAAGAGCATCTAGATCTTAGGAGGAAAAGCTCAGTTTAATACTTAGGAAGGCCTAATTCTTAATATTATTTTCCTATTATTCTAGGAAGAAATATTTCTCTGTGGTAACCAATCCTGGATTGCAAATCTATTCTGCAATGTCACATTAATACAATGCTGTGTGGCCTTCTCCAAAGTCCATTGTATGCTGTCAACTTTTAGATCCTGTAATATTAAAGATCAAGTTTGTGTTTATATTTTTTAAATTTCATATTGATGGGACAACATATAATAACTTGCATTTAATCACTTTATTTTACTTGATTTAATATTCGGATTTCCAAAGTATGCATACAAATCTTGCCTTCTGTCACTATGTAATGTTCATGCCTTCATGTCATAAGTAATTCATAGAGATTTGCACACTAACCAATCTAAAATTTGATTTAACAGATAAGATATTCTACTTAGAACTAGCACTGACTGCACATGTGGAGTTAGTACTAATGTGCAATTTAATGAATGAGTTGAAAGAGAAGATAAAAATTAACATGAATACTTTGAAATTGTATTTGTTTTTTCTCTCTGAGTTTGTGAAAGAGTGAGATTGATCTCTTGATATGTAAAAAGATCTCCACATGGTCTCACTTCCTGCTCTCCCTAAGACCTCAGGAAAGTGACAGCAGAGAAGGGCATGAGGAATCCACTGATAGTGATAAGAGGAACAGGGCAGGAGGCAGATAAGCTCAACCGTGACTCAGTGATCTCAATACATTGCCATGAGAAAAGCAGGTGGGAATGGGAGGGCAGCACAGCCTCATCACAAACTTCTAGAAGGATTCAGCCCCAAGTCATCAGTCACTCAGAGCCTTAGTACTCAAGAGGTAGAAAAGGAAACAGCACTACACACAAGATTTCTGTACCTGTGGATACTGCCTGTTTCTTTCAATAGAAAATATTGCTCTAAGATCATTGTCATTGCCTCTTGTGTATATGTGGCATGTGTATAGCTGTGTGGTAGGTATACTTATATATAGTATACATGTGTGTGCATATATGCATATGTACATGTAATATTGCATACATGTGTATGTATAAATGCATATATCATGCATGAGTATGTGTGGGTTTGGCTGTGTTTGTGTGTGTGTGTGTGTGTATGTGTGTGCACGAAGAAAGAAAAAGCCAAATTTTTGAAACTGGGGTTCAAATAGATGTAAAATCAAAGCCAGGAATTTGACCTTTTTTTCATTGCATTTTATTTTTTCATATCCTCCTTTCACAGGGAAAATAAACCCTAGACAGAACATCTTGTTTTAATGGAGGACAATTTTCAGGACAACATGTAACTATCAGGAGAGAAAAAATACATAGGTTATGTTTTAAAATATTTTAATATTAATGTATGAATCAAGTATCAGGGCAGAATAATTATTCAAGTATTTAGAAAATTTATACTATATGTTGAATGCATTATCTCTTCAAAAGCCAGCTGAAGATGAACTTCCGCCAAATAAGAAAAATAAAACGAAGGAAGAGGAAAACATCATCTGCAAGAAATGGTAGGCCTAGTTCAGAAGTGCAGTAACAGGAGGAGTCAAAGATACTGATCTTCAAACTCAAAAGACATCTTGCATGATGAGAGTAGGAAGAAGAAATATCAGTAGGGGAATGTCTAGGACAGAAAGAAACTTAATAGAGTATGGTTTGAACTTAAACAAATGTACCGCCATACTAAAGGCAAGTAATGCAAGATAAAGAAAACCTATATGAGAGACTTATTGCTTACATATGGAGTGAATGCAAATATGGAATGTTCATGAAGGGAATGCTCTGAGAAGAGAGAATCCATTTGATCTTGGAGACAGAAGCAGTATAATTTGAGTGGCCCAGATGTTCAGACACTAGATTCAGAGAAAGAATTTCTGGCCTGCTAGTGGCTTCCATAAGAAATATTTATGCAATTTTAATACTGTAAATGCTGTTTGTTCATTTTCAATCTATTAGTCAACAATGGACAAATAAGTCAATATTAAATTTTCATATAGAAGTATATATAAAAGAACTATATTGTGGGCACGGAGTGGGTGGAAATGGGTGGGGGGATGTTAGAGATATTGACACTTATTCTTTTGTGTAGAAGAAAAGTCAAGAAATATGGCCTATATTTGATGAAAAAAGAAATAGACATTTAAATACAGATAGTAGAAGACCTAACATACACATTTCAGAATTGAGAAGGAGGTGGGAGCATAAATGAGCTTAATTCTCATGTCTTACAGGAAAGTCAATAAATATTGTCTAAAGATATAAATCAAGAGACAGAGGAATGTGTATATTATCTAGGTTTGTGGAGATAACCATCAGGAGAAATACGAAAAAATAAGAAGAACAGGAAACATTTTAAATAGTTGGACTTAGCAATGAGGTCGGGGTGATGAGGGCAGTGTCTGACAGGAATCTGTTATTTTTCTCTGTAAGCCTTTTGCACTAATTTGGTACATGTATGTGTATGAATTTTATAGTAATTAAAAAATAAAATGCCATTTCTCAGAAGAGGACATACAGGTGGTCAACAGGTATTATGAAAATGTGCTTAACATCACTAATCATCAGGGCCATGCAAATCAAAATCACAATGAAGTACTATATTACTCCAGTAAGAATGGATACTGTCAAAATGACAAAAGACAGCAGAGGCTGGCAAGGATATGGAGCAAAGAGAACATTTTTGCATTGTTGTTGGAAATGCAAATTGATATAGCCATTTTGGAAAAGAGAAAAATAAAAGATAGAACTACTGTATGAGCCAGAAATCTCACTTCTGGGTATAGAGCCAAAGGAAATGAAGTCAGTATGTTGAAGAGACACCTGCATTCCTGTGTTTATTGAAGCACTTTTCACAATGGCCAAGACATAATGGATTATTATTCAGCCATGAAAAAGAAGGAAATGCTACATTTCCAACAACACAAATGAGCCAGGAGGACCTTGTGCTAAGTGAGATGGACCAGACACAGTAAGACACATAGTTTCCACTTACATGCAGATCTAGAAAAGCCCAGCTCAAGGAGTCAGAAATGGAGTTGGGGTCATGAGAGCCTGGAGAAGGGGAATATAGGTCAAAGGATACAACAATTCAGCTAACTGGGATAAATATTTTCTGGACAACTAATGTACACCATCGTGACTATAGTTAATGTACTGTATTGTACACTTGAAATTTGCTGAGTCGTTAGTGTTCTTACCGCAGGCATAAAAATGATAACTATGTAAGATGAGGTGATGATGTGATGGACATGGTAATCAGCTCTACTGTGGCAATCATTTCATAACATACAAATATCATATGCATCAAGTGTGCCTCCACAACGGGGAAGAAAAATATAAAATCATCAGTTAGACACATGGGGTCATGTCTCTATCACTTACTAGCTGGGTGGCCTCAGGCAAGCGACCTAACCTTTCCGTGTCTCCAATTTTCAGTCCTTAATAAGGGGCTAATGATTCCTATTTCATAATGTGTTGTGTATGTTAAACAAGAAGGTACATGTAGAGTGCTCAGAGAAGTACTGAACGCAGAGGGGTGTCTCCCAATTGTTGCTTTGAAATGATTATCTTTCATTTAAAAAGATAATATTTCATATTATCTTTTCATGGGGGCATTTCGAGCCCCCAACGCACTCACAAGGTTGGTTTCTAGAGGCTGACTCTTCTGGGACTCCTCTTACTCCAACCATTATCTGAGGATAATTGTCCATTCCCTGGAGATTTGGAGAAGAGTGATGGGGAAAGAGAAAGAGAATGAAATTGATTAAGTATGTGAATATGTGGGATGTATTATAGGGACCTTGTAAATGCACGTGGGAGAATAAGTGTGAATAAGCAAAGAGATTGCACATGACCATTTAGGACACTCTGGTGTGTGTGTGTGTGTGTGTGTAGGAGTGAAGGGTAGGGGCTATGAAAATGCAGCTTGAGTGAGAATGTGTAACCTAGTGTGTGTATGCAAAGGTGGAGGCAGGAATGCACAGTTTCTGTGAACTTGGACCATGGATGCTGGTGAAGATCAGTGTGTAAGGATGTGTGTAAGGAAGAGAGGGTGTAAGGGTGTGCCAGTGTAGCCAGCTTGTGGGCCATGAATGTGAAGGGGGGATATACCACATGGGGGCTGTGTATGAACATCCTCATTCCCAATTCTCACTCTAGGCAAATTCCTCTTGGAGAGTGGGCTGCAGTGGTTTGAATGTCTCTGCCAACACTCATGTTGAAATTTAATCCCTTTAAAAAGGTATAAGGAGGTGGTTCCTGGTGGGGCCATTAAGAGGTATGGGTCATGAGGGCAGTTCCCTCATGAATGGATTAATCCATTCATGGCTTAATGGATTAATGGGTTTTCAAGGGAGTGGCTTTGTTATAAATGCAAGTTCTCTCTGGATGCCCTGTTCTGTCTCAGCCTGTGATTCCCTGCAACACCTTAGGATTTGCAGAATTCCCACCAGTAAGAAGACTGACTAGATTCACCCCAGCCTCGGTTTTGGATTTACAACCTTCTAGAACTGTAAGAAATGAATTCCATTTCTTTATAAGTTCCTATTCTGTGATATTAAGTTATATCAACAAAAAACAGATAAGACATGGGGCTTTATTAGGGACAAAAATCTTCACAGTTTAAGACAGTGTCCTTGATTCTGGAATAGACTTGCTTTTCTCTCTTCTAAGCTTTTGAGTTTTCTGAAAAGAAGCTGCTAACTCAACCAATCCAAGCCTTAACTTAGCTCTGCCTGAAAATACAAAATGAAATGAAATGAAATAAAATGAAATAAAATAAAATAAAATAAAATAAAATACCTGCTCTGTCACTTAATACTGTATGGCTTTGGGGAAATTACTTACACTCTCTGTATGTCGGGTTTCCCATCTATAATCTCATACCCATCCCATACAGTTAATGGAACAGGGCTTAGGACATAAAGACTCAATAATCATTAGCTTTTATTACCAGCTCCATCTTAGTGAAGGCAAATCGGCTAATAGAAAACTCTCCTGCATTTTTAAATGCACTTTATTTTTGAGAGCAATTTTAGGTTCACAGCAAAATTGAGCAGAGGGTAGAGAGATTTATCATATATGCCTTGTTTCCCTCTAAATGCACAGCCTCCCCCATTACCAACATCCCTTACCAGGATGGTACCATTTCTTGCAAATGATGAACATACTTTCACACAATATAACCTCTTGAGTCTATAGTTTAGAGTTACTTTCAGTGTACATTCTAAAGGTTTGGACTTTGTCTGCATAATGACATGTACACACAATTATAGTATCACACAGGGTATTTTCATTGTCCTAAAATCTTTGTGTCACCTATTTATCCCTTCATCCCCCATAACCACTGATCTTTTGACTTCTCCATACTCTTGCCTTTCCCAGAGTTCATGTCATGATCATACAGTATGTAATTTTTCTTTTAAGATTGACTTCATTCACTTAGCAATATGCATCTAAAGTTCCTCACGTCTTTGTCTTTTCATGACTTGAAGTTGCAGTACCTGGGGCACATTGGGAGTGGTGGGTGAACTGTGGGGCCCCCAGGGGGGGTACTGCTTTGCATAGGGTACCTTCTGAGGGGTAGGATGTGAAGTAGAGTAGAATACCTATAGATTTTGATGCTACTCATCCAAAAAGGGTCTTGTTAGGAATTGGGGTATAGTTCACAGTGTTGGATAAATTTACTGATGCATGTAATTCAAGTTTGTGGATCATATTGTGCATTTCTGACTGAATAGCATAGTTTTGTATAAGCTGTTCCATACCCATTATGGCATCTATGGACTGACTGAATGCATAGACCACAGTTCTTGGGGTTGCAGGTGATCCTGACATTGCTTATTCCCAGGGCTGGGCTGCTTCTCTGTGGTCACATGGAGAGCAGGGTGTGGAATCCAGTTGGGCATCCCACATGACACCAGTGGAGGCTGTGAAGTCCACAGTATATGTATCTTGAATGGTGCCCTTGAGGCTGGCTGGCCATAGCACAATGTGGTATATCCCTGGCAATGCCCTGTTGCTTTCCCATGAACCATCTAAGATTAGCAGAGTGTGGATAACAGGGCTGGGCATCCTGGTTGGTACCACAGTGCACATGGCTGCTGGATCTCAGGGTTGGGTAATTCAGTTGTTGTTTGTTCTCCTGCCCCCATACAGCCCACTGATTCACAAGTAAGTAGATACCAGTGTTGGAGTCACCAAAACATTTCTGCATTGTCCTTATCAGGTCCTGTATGAAATGGTGAAGTTAGCCCTGTTGTAATTATGTCTGCATGCAGAAAGGCCCAGTAGTTGAAATACCTGTCTGAGGATTGCACAGTGAACAACTGGCAATAAAAAAAATAAAATGTTCATGATCTTTTACTACTGCAATCAGCCCCTTGGGAAGAATGTTGAAACCATTCAGGGCTTCCAACCTACCTATCCTGGTACCTAAGCTGGAGAAACAGCAAGGTAGAAGGTGATAGATGGTGAATTCTAAAGTACTGCAGAACGAAGTGCTTGTGACCTTGCTTTGTATGTTCTGAAGAACTCAATGTTGATTCTATACATGCTCTTAGGGCACTCAACAGACCCTTGTTCCATGAGGAGGGTCCCATTGTTTTTTCCCTTTCTTTTCAGAGTCTTCAATCCCCTATAGAAGACAAAGAAAAGAACTTCTGATTCCCAGAGCAGATGTCATGGAAGAGAAACCTGTTGCCTGAGGAACATGTCCGTTCATGAGCACATATGTCTCGTGGTTCTACTTGGTAGCATCAATCTCAAGCTCATAAATTTTTGAGAAGTGCATTACAGCACTTTGCAAGATTTTTCTTGGGTCCTTAAGAACTCTGCTGTTTACTATGATGTCCTCAGCTTTGCTTCCCATGCAGGTGGCCATGCTGAGCTCACATTCAATGTCCTGCTCCCTATGACCACCTTGTAGAGTACATGTAGACCTCTGGTTATCCACCTAGCCTCCTCCACATGGTGATTGAGAAGTGAGACTGAGAAGGATTCTCCTGGCAGATCTTTTGATCTGTTGAAGTAAAAAGTGGTGGTGGGGAACCAAGCCTTGTCCTCAGTTCCCTTTAACCTCCTCCAAAAGGTGCATGTGAAGAAAAGAGCCAGAAAGTTGCCTTTAGGTGGCAGATAGTGTATACTGTCAATAGTGGAACATAAAAGCCTTTCATCATATTTAATGGCTGGCTTTGTATTTGACTTCTTAAAGGGAAATGGAGAGGATTTTCCTATTGAGATTTCTGAGAAGCATGAATCAAGTGCAAATTCCAATAGCAAGGGTTCCTGCAAAAGAACGGAAGGCCGAGAATCTAGTGCAATTCCTTGAACAGGGTAACAGGCCTGTGCTGAGCACTCAGACAATGCCCTGACTTCTTCTACCAACAGGCAAACTCCCAGAAAAATCCACACTGCCCCAGGTTAGGACATCAGTGCCAGAGTTTTCCAGGGCCACTTAGAACAGGGCTAGAGCTCCATTCCTCTTGGCCACTTTTAAACCTGCTTTTAATTTTGGATCCCAGTGATTTAAAAGTTTTTTTAATTCCAAATGGTGGAGGCAAAAGCCTGATGATCTGGGTAGGGTCGGCACTTCCTTGGGGAATCATGTTGCAATGAGGGAAGGAAACAGGCCCTGGCTGTCCTGAGTGACAGGGAAACATGCCTGCTGTGGCTGACAGCACCCCTTAGGGTCCCCACTAAGTGACTGTCTTGTTTCATGTCCCAGTTATCCCCTGCAATGTTTAAAAGGGGTGGTAGGAATGTTCTTTCTCCCCCACCCCCACACTCTGTATCTGCCAAGAAAAACAGCATTTGACATTTTACCAGCATAATGATTTGTTCAAGAAATCACTGAGAAAAAAAAATGAAAAGTAAAGCAACACTGAAGTTCATAAAAAGGTTATGTTGCTAGCAAGGACTGGGGAGACAATGAGGAGTCTACATATAGTCTGGTGGGCAGTGCTACTCAAGAGGGTCAGCTTGAAGGTGAGTGTGAAAGACTGGAGGTGCTCCAGGGTCCCCAGCACCATCACAATACCACTATCCAAATGGTCTTCGCTGCAGGAAAAATAAGCAACTGGAGCCAGTGTACTCTACCCACACTTTAGCTCTGGGTCATGGCACCCTGTGATGTGCAGTGGTCACATATGTCCACTGAGAAGGTCTTCCCTGCTCACCCCTGCTTCATCTCACTCTTAGAAGGATGTCTCCATCAGATTCTTCATCCTACCCCCCAACCCAGTGGTCCTGTTTTCCTCCTCTCTACAAGCAATAGCATCTGTGGGAAGTGCAGCTGGGGTTGTACAAGGTCTTCATATACATTTGCAGTATGTGTATGAGTGGCTGGTGAGTTTATGCATAATACATTTGTGCATGCATGTGCTTGTGCACATATGTGTATAAGTGTATGCACCTGTGTATGCAGGTGTATATGTTTGTATGTATGTATCTGTATATGGCTGTGAATATGCAGGCAAGTGTGTATTTTATATATATATGGGTATGCAGGTGTATGTGTGTGCATATATGTGTATTATGTGTATGGGCATGTTTTATATATGCCTATGAATGTGCATGTGTATGCATGTTTGTGCATGCATGCATGGGTGTATGGATGCATATATATATGTGTGTGTATATATGCATGTTTATATATCGGTATGCAAAACATGTGCCTATGCATGTACATGCATTTTTGTGTGCCTGTGTATATTTTTCTGTATATTCATATATATGTATATTGTTTTCTTTTCGCTGGGGTGCTAAGGAATGACTTGGTCATGGAGGTATTGGAGAAGTAAGTTAAGACATACAATAATGCTACAATTTCCTCACTTCACTTTTGCTGTACCCTCACCATTTACTAAAAAGACGAGGCACTTTAGGCTCAAACCCCTTGGAAGGAGGAACAGCTGCTTGGAAGGAGCAGAGCTTCCTAAAGGTGCACCATGGCATCAAACAAACAAGAGATTATCATCCCATCAGGCACATTCACTCCTTTTGACCGGCATGTCACAAAAGAAGGGCCCTTCTTTCTCCTATTGGATGGAGCCAGGCTGGGGCAGCACAATCCACAACTGCAGGTACCAGTGACTTACCTGCCTCCTGTCCAGGGCAGGGTCCCAAGTCCAAGTCGTGAGGGGCACACCCTCCAACCTGCAGGACTGGTGACTTGCTCTTCTGTTTCTACTGTGAGATGTGTCAGCCGTCTTGAGTGTGTCTTTGCCAGCAGACCAGCAGCCTGCTGCAGGGAGCTCCTTTGTCCCTGCTCAGTGGGGGTATGGGCCTTCCCTGTGGGCCTGGTGTTCTCCAGGTCTGATTAGACCTTTGGAAAAGGATACTAGCCCTACTGCTCTGTTTCAGGGAAGGGAGGGTGTAGGGACTCAGCTCAGCCTCACATTCCACTTGTGTAGGAAGGTACATAAATGGTGGTGATTCAGGAGATATCTTCTAAAACACACTGAGTTACTTTCATTCAGTAGATAGATCGTTCCACTATCTATTCTGCAATATTTAAAAAAAATTAGAGAACATTAGAATAAACATAGTTACCCTTCATGGAAAACATTTTAGTTTCCAAAAATTGTATATCCTTACTTTTTACCATTCACCCGTCTTCTGGAAACCAGAGCCCAGAGAGAGCCTTTGGGTAGCACAAGCTTTGATGGATCTTTAAAACCTGTTTTGTGGTATGTGAGTGGTAAGTGTGCTAATACCAGCATTTCTAGGGTTACGTTACATTGATCATCGAAGTGAGCTATGGTAAAGGTTAAACCCTTTGCTGAAGTTTACATAGCAGTGGAATCTACCCAATTAATTTGAGTTTCAGTTCCAGCTTTACTACTAATGAGCTCCATGTCCTTGGACAAGCTGTTCATTTCTTTTAAATGTGGGAGGGTATTTCCTCATGATGCTTTCATTTTTGAAGCTACAGTCACATTTGCCAGGTGGGACGCAGCATCTACCACTTCGTGGATAGGTGGTAGGTGCTTGGTTTATGATAACTGTCCCTCTTTCTCTCACAGCAATTTTATGTGTAAAAAGCTTCTTTCCACATTGCACCTTCAGCAACAAAATCATAGTCATCATAGCATCCCAAACAGTTCTAAAACAGGACATCAATTATATAGATGGAGAAAGTGGTAAAGGGAGTCTCTAAGAGCAGGAAGACCATGGGGAAAAGAAAAGAGCGACTTTGTAGGAATTGGACACACCCTGAAAGACAATGATTTCTTTTATCTGAGAGTATTATGCCATTTTTAATTTGCAAAGTAAGAGATAATAGGAAACCAGCTCCTCAGACAGCCTGTAACAAGAAACACCTTGTCACTTTCTATAAATCTACCGGCAATTATGATATTGGATACACATTCATCCAAAGTTAGACCTGGATGCCTTTCAAATGGCTATAGGAGAAGTGTCCAATTGCCCAGCTTGGCACCCGAGGCCCTGTACTGCCAGGCCATCTTTCTCTTCAAGAGCCCTCCCCCTGATCTTCTTCCCTGCATCATGTTCACATGGTTTTGTTCTGCTGGCCTGGAGTCCCCCTCCCTTCACATCTTCCCTGCTCATGATCTCCTTGCCTTTTCTGAGATTTTTTTTTACCCCAAAGTGATCCTGGTTTCTTTTCTGATTACTTATTTTGTCTGGCAAATTACAAGGTATTTCCTTGTTAGATTTTAAAATCTAACAAGTCTTAAAGGTGTTGGAGGTCTTTAAAGGTGTTGGAGGTCTGGTTGCCAGCTTGTGGAACAGCTAGGCGGTGGTGGGACTGTTAGGAGGTAGAGTCTAGTGGAAGGAAGTTTGCCATTGAGGTCATACCCTTGAAGGGGATATTGGGACCCTGCCCCTTCCCTCTCTCTCTCTTTGCTTCCTGGCCACCATGAAATGAAAAGATCTCTTCTGCTTTTCCACAAGATTAAGGGTAATGGGGCCAACTGACTATGGACTGAAACTTCTGAAACTGTGAGCCAAAACAGACCTTCCAAGTGTAAGCTAATTGTCTTAGGTATTTCTGTCACCATGATGGGAAACTAATGCATCTTGTGATCCTTCCATCCGTTTGATTTCTTAATTAAACTGTGCACTAAGAAATGCCATCTCTTGGTTGTACTTCAGGGCAGAGTCTGTCCTCATTCGGAGTAAGCATTCAAGAAGTGTTTGTGAATTTGATTTTACTCTATCTCCACTCTCCCTACACCTCATGTTTTCTGTTTCTTCTGTATGTAGTTTTGTGACATTTAGATCAATCACATTTTAACTTTTGTTACTCCATTATACCATATAGAAGAAATCTCCAATATGGTAGCCAATTAACTTTAAATAAGTTAAAATGTAATAAAATTAAAACTTTAGTTCCTCAGTTGGCCTAGCCACATTTCATGCCTCCTCAGTTGACTAGTGGCTAACATAGCAGATGGTAGAGATTACAAGAGTTTTTTCATAATTTCCAAAGTGTTCTATTGAATGGCACTGCTATAGATTTAAAGTATATATCTTTTAAAGGTGGGAAACACTTTTATTTCCCTAAACAAGGTACATTCATATACTCACTTTCATTTTAATGGTTGCACAATCAATAGGTTGCTTATAGCAATTTTTATGATCACAGAAAAAAACTACTCAAATTTGGGGAACATTTTAATTCCTTTTTCCTTTTTTATCAAACTAAATGAAGAGTGTCAAAACCTAAAATATATTTACGCAGTAAGTTCATACTTGGGAACAGATGAAAGTTCTCTTCTAAAAAATTGAAGACTAAATAAGAGCAGAGGTCAGGGACAGTATCTCTTGTTTTTTAAGATGGAGAAGAAAGTTCTAGACATGTTTATTATCAATTTGTAATTATTTGACTTCTGCGTTAACAGAGGAGCAGAGGGTTGCCCCCTTTCAGAGGAAAGTGTAATTCACTTCAAGTTCAAACCTATATCAAACACAAACAGCTGTGTCCATATGTTGCTAAAATTATTTTCTAAATAGTAACACTAAGATCAAGCTTTATGTTAAAAAGAAACCCACAGATGATTGAAGACACCAAGACCTTCCTCCTTGCAGAAATGCCTTTAGTTCAAGTCTGAAAGAGCCCACCTAGATGGGAGGAGGAAGCAACTGGTGAAGAAGCCTTTGGAGTTTTTAATAAGTGGCAGATCAGTGTTGTTGGTACAGAGCTAAGTAGCAGTGCTAATAATGTCAGTGTCAGCCTGACATGTTGTCCCTTACTACAGTGGGGGAATAAAACCAAACTTCTCAGTAAATTTTTAAAATTAGCGTGCATTCCCTTTACATTTGAGAAGCACTGGAAGAATTAAAATACTTTTTTGTGTATGTTTTTCTTCAATAACATCACAGTTAATTTCCTTAGGCTTTGTACTAGATTCATGTCCTGTAAAAACCATCTGGCTATAGGAAACTCTGCTAAAATTTGTTCAGATAGAATAGATCCTTAGTCTTCATCAGCTCAACTGGAGTCTCCAAAATGCTTTCCTGCCATGTCCCAATAAATAGGTGGCTTTTAGGTCAGCAGAAAAATGTGCGTGCCAGACTGTCATTTGCCCTTGGATTCTCACATCAGTGGTTCTGCAGCCATTTTTATTTTCTGTACTTAGGGAGAATCCTCATGAAGTTCAACAGACCTCTGGATTATATCACATGTGTGATTACTTAACAGAAGAGACTTTGTAGGATTTTCAGGGCAAAATCTTCACATGCATATTCAAGTTTAGCTCTTTTTTTTTAAACTACCAGTAAGGGGACTTTGTACTTACAGACATATTTAAGCTTATCTTATCTGTCTCTGACCAATAAATATACCAATATGCCCAACCTGTGTAATATGCAAGTTGGCTTCTCATAAATTTTCAAATCAACACCAAAGCAGTTGATATTTCAGTCCAAGAAGCCAGGGGGAAACAGAGTCACAGAGTTCTGGTTTCATGAGAAAAGGGTCAAAATAAACAAGAATTAGCCCACAAACTATACCCATGCCACTTGTCTTCTTCAGGGCAGGGCCTTCTTTCCAACAAGTAATATTTAATAAGCAGTCAACTCTTCTGAGACAACACAGTTGTTTATTCAGTTTCTATCACAGAGATTCACAATTTACAAACACATCCAGATCCCAAAGTTATTTTCTAAGTTGTCTTTGGGAATAAGGATTCATTTTCTCATGGAAATGATAATACTGACTGCAGCTGTATTTCCAGGTTAGCCTAGAAAATCCTGTTGAATCCAGAGCATAGAGAGACTCTGGCAGTGTGGGGCTCCCATATTCCTCTGGTCCCAGCCTCCTGAGTCCTGGCACCTCAGCAGCTGCCTGACACTCTCCAGCAGAGAGCAGGCAGCTCTTCAATCAGTCCGAGGGTGGGATCCCTGCAGAAGCCAAGTGGGAATGTGGCACCCATGATGGGGACTCTGTGGCTGAGAGTAACCAGGGATGATAGGCCCACCTATGGGGACATTTCTTCAGTCAAAGGGGAGACCATTTACCCCAGAGGAGACCCTAGCCAGAAAACAATGTATGGGTCACAATGACAAGATGATGGGGTGTCTGGGAGAAGGAAACAGGAGGGCTACAGGGAAGTTTGGATGATACACCTTATTTCTAAGTCAAATACTCTACAACAGCGCTTTTTTCCAGGGTGGGGGAGCACTGGGGATCGAACTCGAGAGTACTCCAGCATTAAGCTACATCCTCAGTCCTGTTTTAAATTTTTTATTTTGAAACAGAGTCTTTCTAAATTGCTCAAGCTGGTCTCATACTTGGAATCCTCATGCCTCAGCCTCCTGAGTAGCTGGGACTATAGGCATTGGTCCCACTGCCCAGTTGCAGCAGAGCTTTTAAATGGTCAATGTTCACTTCTCTACTCGACTGTAGTAGGACATAGTCAACAACCCCCATGCTGTATTAGGATTGTGGGGCGCATCAAAGAGAAAGATTTTTCACTCCTACCTTTAATAAGCACGTAGGGCAAATATGTTCAACCTCTTTGACCCTCCGTTTCTTCATTCATAAATGAGATAATACCTGTTCTTGGCCTGCACAACGTCTTACAGGAATCCTGTGAAGACCTAAAAAATAAATAAGCAGGCTTTTAAAAGAACATATGTAGCTCCTATTAAGGCCAAATATTTAAGGAGATATTATTTAGACTTTAATTAACAAATGCAGAAGGAGTTTGGTTAACCAACCGCTCCGTTTCTATCCTCTAGTTAGTTCTCATGATGTTTCAAAAAAAAAAAAAAAATTAAAAGAGATAAACATTTTCCTTACGTTGTTGGTTGGTACATAGAGTTTAACAGAGAATTTTGCTTTAACCCTCAGTTCCAAAGTGCATCTCTGCTGTGTATACAAATGTGTATGGAGAAGTTCAGAGAGAGCGCAAGAGGACAAGTGCAAATCGCTATAGTGTCTTCCAGCATTAAGGAGGGTTCATTGGAAGAATTTAAACGCGTGTTACAAACACGTGGCCCAGGTTTCTACCAGAGCTAATGGGATCCAAGCGTGGCAAAGACAGACGTCCGAGTGAAAGTTTTCCTGCACCCTGGGTCCGCCCCTCCTGTCGCCCCCGGCTCTCCCGCCTCTGGCCTGGCATCCACAGGGGCCCTTTGTTCCGCAGCGGCGCGAGGGGCGCATGGGACTCGGCCTGCGCGCGGCAGCTGCTCCGCAGCCATGTGACGGCGCAGGGCGCAGCAGCGGTTCACTGCAAGGTCTCTACAGGGTTCGGGCATGTCAGCTGAGGAACGTCAGGCAGTGCAGGGACTTGTAATGAGGCTGGCCCCGGGCGGCGGTGCTCTCTGAGCAGGCTTTGTTTCCGCCTGCTCCTCCAATGAGCATCCTGCCTCGCAGCACATCCACCCGAGGCCTGGCGTGCGGGTGGGGCGCCGGGGGGGCGCACAAGTATGCGAGAAGGGAAAACAGGTCTGAGGCTTCAAGTCCAGGCAGGACGCCCGTTAGTCATCTTATTGTAAAGTGGGCAGCACCTCGCCTCTGGTTACTCAGAGCCACAGGTAAATAAAGAGCTCAGTGTCTGAGGGGCGCTCGCCTGGAGTGGTTAGCTGTGTCATTCTGTTTCCAAAACAAATGCTCGACAGGTCTTCCTTTAATGATTTCCTTGCGTGAAGTGAGCGCTTGAAACAGAGCCCCTGCACAGGTCGGCCGGGGAGTTTACCTTCTTGCAAACCACAGCAGAAACACACTCCAGTAAAACCAAGAGGCAGGAGGCTGTTTCCAAAACCCCTCTCCTCCCCTTTCCTTCCTCAGTTTTGCCCTCCCCGCTTCAAAAAGCACCCTTCTGAAGCAGGGGGAGGGAAGAGTGCGGGCCCGGTTGGGGGGTGGGGTGGCGGTGATATCGTCATGTCTCCCAGCTCTCCCAGCAAAAATCTGAAAAAAGTTAAAGGGAAAGGGCAAAATGTGCTTGTCAGAAAATTAAAGCAAAATCCTTAGGAAATGTAAACGGTCAAGCATATTTTAACACTGCTTTTAGAGGAGTTCTACAATAATTACTATTTCTTGTCTTACTCTTGTTTATTAGATAATGATGTGAGAATCAGAGGACAGGAATTGAATATGTGCAGAAATGATGCTTTGTTTCTTATTTTTTGTAGATCTCCACAATGGATGCTTCTGGCTCTTATGAGTAATAACAAAGAAGATGTCTGAAAATTTCCGTATAGCTTTGAGAGCATGGGGAACAGAGAGGGAGCTCTGTGAGATGCATGTGTGAGCTTCAGTGTGCTTGCTCTTTTTGTCAGATTTACTTCCACTGACTTGGGCTGGGAGGCACTGGAATGCAGACTTGTCAGATAAGGGGATCTTAAAGCTTGGATTGTTCTGATGAAGCAGGATTTCTGCTAGGGACCAGACCACAGCCTTAGCTCATAAATGTCTAGTTTCTCAGGGGCGAATGAGAAGGCAGTATTTTGCAAAGGTCAGCTGACATCGTGGCCACATCTCTTAGTCAGTCTGAGGGCACACAGACAGGGTAAGCCAATAGACAGGACATGAGGGGTGAATGTATTTGGAAATGTGCTTACTTTTTATTGCTTACTTTGTAACTGTTTTTTTCTGGACAAAATCCTCCCACCCTGAAGAAAGAAGAAATGACTAAATTCCTAGGAAGAGACAAACACAGAATGGACTTCACTTTGACTTCATTTCGTTCGGTAGACCTGATTGTTGTCTGTACTCTTGCAGCTCATAGTCCAGGCTTAATCAGAGATCTTCACCAGGAAAAGGAGGTGGCTCCTGTCTCCCTTGGTACGTTCTAATAAGGGCAACATGTGTAGGAAAACATGCTCACTGTTCTTGTGTTCCACATGTTCTTTGTAAAATAATTTTCTTGTTATTTTCTGATTATATGAACTATCATATACTTACTGTGTCTAACAAATGTACTTTAAAGTAATGTTCATGCCCATTAATTATTATGTCTGTCACCGTTTTGCCATATTTCATTTTGTGTCTCACAGTGCCCCAACTTTTCATTAGCAAATAAGGGATATTTCATATTTGCATGGCTTCAGCACTGTCTCCATGCTAATAATTCCCAAAGTTTTATTCTCTGTGTCACAGAGGATTCCTGCCCTAAATCCCCTTCTTTGTAGCAATTTTGACATCTCCATCAGAGTGGCCATGTTCAACTTGAAGTTTTGAATACAGAGCTCAGAACTGGGCATCCAGTCTAGACCAGAGAGCATTGACTCATCTCTGCTCATCTCCACAGGCACAAGTATAAGCTCTGGGAATAGCACAGAGGCACCCACAGATGAACTCTAAAGTGCAAAGAGGAAAAGAGTCTGATACTACACCCACAGCCCAGAATGGGAGGAGCTGCAAGAGCAGGGTCTTAACAGGCCCAGCCAACAGGAAGTGTTGACCCAGGACTGAACATACTGGGTGAGTTCAGTAGGAAAGTTGGGACAACAGAAGGTAGGAACAGTGAACTTAATGACAGACCTATAGAATGTAACTTAAATAAACAAATGAGAGAAGTAGATAGGAAAAAATATGGAGAGGGTCTCAGGAATTATAGAGAAAAAAGAAAAAGTTTGACTTTCACAGTATCAGACTTGTAGAAGGAGAGGAGAAAAAGAGTGGGTCTAAATGGATATTCAAGGAAAGAATACATGCAAATCTCCCCAAATTTGAAAGATGAAAGACATAAACCACCATTTTCCAAAAGTTGAGCAAACACCAAATGGGAAAAACCCATGGAATCCATGCCAGTACACATCATAATTAAATGTCTGAAAACTTAAAGCAAAGAAAAAAATTTTGAAAGTAGTCAGAGGGAGATGACTCACTGCAGATACAGGAACATGAAGGTGAATGATGGCTGACTTCTTATCTGAAGACAGGGGTGCCCAAAAGAGGAAGCATAACCTTTTGTTAGAGCTGAAGGAAAAGAACCAGAACTACAAATTCTCTAGCTAGCAAAACTATCCAGGAATGAAGGGGGAAAAAGTGAAACTAAGAGTATTTCCTGCTAGCAGACCAGCCTATAGAGAATGAATGTAGGAGGTTCTGTAAGCAGAAAGAAAATGGGATTAAGGGCTGCAGTTTGAATCCTAAATATCCCCAAAGATCCATGTATTAAAGACTTGATCCGCAGCTTGAAACCAGTGGAAGGTAGTCAGAACTTAAGAGCAGGGGCACACCAGGATGTCTTCCAGTCAAGAAGAAAGGAGCCTGCTCCCAGATCCTGGACCCAGGTTTAGAGGAGCTGCAAGGCAATATTGGAACCCTGGCCCCTTCCTCCTTCTTTCTTTCCCTTCTTAACTGTTACCAGGTGAGCTGTGCTCCCTTCCATGATTTACTGCCTTGCCACAGGTCCAAAAGCAATGGGGTCAATTGATCATGGATTGAGACTTTCCAAAACTGTAAGCCAAAACATGCCTTTCCTCTTTATATGTTGATTGTCTCAGGCATTTTGTGACAGTAATGGAATACTAACATATTAAGTAATGCTCAGAAGTTTGGCAAGTAAAGAATCATAAAATGAGTAAGTATAGAAGATTCTTCTTCTTGTACCTTATTTGAATCACTTTGTTTGATGGTGAAAGCAAGATTTATAAAACCATATGATGTGGTACTCACTACATGTTGAAGGAAATTTGAGAAAATGGAAGCATAAAGAAACTTAAATGGAAGTCACCAGCAGACTCTGATAACATGTTGCATATTATTATTTACAGCAATCACTAAGAAAAATATACCCTATACCTGAACCATCACTATGAAGAAATCAATATGTAATTGATAAATTAGACTTTCAAAATTAAAACTTTCCCCCAGTGAAAGACTCTGAAAAGCATGCAAAGGCAGGCTACCAACTCAGAGGAAATATTTGCAAACTACATATTTAACAAAGGATTAGTACTTAGAATATACAAATAACTCTAAAAATTCAGCAGTAAAAAGTTAATCCAGTTTGGCAGTTGATAAAAGACATAGGCTGGACTGGGGATGTAGCTCAGTAGTGGAGCCCTTGCCTAGCATGTTCAGGACCCTGGGCTCAATCCCAAGAACAACCAAAAAAAATCAATAAAATGAAATAAAAGACATGCTAGGCATAGTCTTTTATTTGAAAGATAATTTCAATGAAAATAATATAGAGATGGAAAATAAGTACACAACAAGATTTCACTACACTAGTTATTATGGAAATCAGATATCACTACAAACTTACTAGAAAGGCTAGAATTAAAACAAACAAACAAACATGGCAACATCAAATGCCAGCAATTATATGGATAAACTGGACCAGTCATACTCATTGTTGCTGGGGATGTGAAACCAGAAAGCTACTTTGCAGAAAATTCAGCCATTGCTAAAAAAATTAACACAACTACTATGCAACACAACATTGTCCTCTTGAGCATTCATCTCAGAAAAGTGAATACTTGAATTCACACACAATATCTAAATGTTTATACCCAAATTTATTTTCAATAACCAAAAGGTAACAACCTAGATGTCTGTCAGAGATGAATGACTAAACAAACTGGTACATCCACATTATGGAATACTACTCAGCAATGAATAGGTATGTCTGATTTACACACAGAACTACTAGGGAGTTATCATAAACTCTCAAAAATTTTCTCTGTGAAAACAGCTAATCGAAGCAGGTATGCTTTTTTTCTGTAAAATTTTTGAAATGATAAATTTGTAGAGATGGAAAACACTTTAATGATTGCTGTGGGCCAAGGATAGGGATAGAGGGAGAGGGAGATGGAGTATAGATAAAACAGCAAAAGGAGCATTCTTTGTGTGATGGGACTGTCTGGCCTTTGTTATATCAGTGCCAATATCCTGATTGTTATATTGAACTCCAGTTCTGCAAGACATTACTCTTAGATAAAACTGAATAAAATATACACCAGATCTTTCTGCATTACTTTCATAAGTGTGTGACAATTGATAGGTTAAAATTTTTTAAAAAATACAGACCTAAATTTAACCCAATTTAATAAAATTAATGAATAGAGGGTTCTAAATCCAGGTAACATCTAGCTAATATTGACATCTTCACTTTTGTTTGAATGCCTGTGAGTTTTGTATGACTGAATTGCAGTTCAGAAAAATATGTTTTTAAATCCTTTTTCCAATATTAATATCTCATCGCCTTGAGCAGTGTCCCATATGAAAATTAAAAGTGCAAGACAACACAGCAAGAATGGAAACAGCTAAATATACCAAGCCATCTGAGTGTGGTTTGCAAAATAAAATTTGAACTTATTCTAAGGTTTAAATTTCATTTTCCCTTGAGAAACAACATGAATTAGAAAAATCAAATTAATTTGATTTGGGAAGTATGAGTCTTTTTAGTAAAATCTGTGCTACTTAAAGTAAAAGAAAAACATTTTTGAAGGTTTTTCTCCCTTTTTGCCCCATGACATTTAATTGAAAGCAAGCAAGCAAATAAACAATATGAGACAAGCACAAACTATTAGATGTGTGATTTTGTTAAGTGATGTGATAGAAGAATCTGACTAGTTGATTAAGAAAAAGGATGTTTTTGCTCACAATCAGAAACAGTGCATATCAAATGATAAGATGATAGCATCTGATTAGCATTTGAGATTAAAGCTTAGCCATATTCACTCTTTCAACTTCAGTGTCGTGACTTTGTTAATGGAGATAGGGGCTGGGGCGGGAGGAGATGCTGGATGACAACACCCTTAAATAGGTGACTGCTCTGTTGTGTAGCACAGGGAATTAATCCAGAATATTGGATGCTGCACAATTTTCAGTCCTGCAGACGGGCACCAAGGCACATGGCTCTCAAACACCTCACATTTCAGTGCTCATTTAAATAACATGAACCACACATCTTGCTTCCAGCCAGCTCAACGATCATTTTGAAGGTCATTGCTACACTCATTTAAAAGTATAGGCTGGATCTCTCAGTCAAATGGATTTTTATTCTAAATTGACCAGTTAGCTTATTAATCAAGTTCTTGCAGGTGAAAATATTTTAGCATAGCCATTACCATTGCTCCCCTTTGACTCTCATTCTTAGTGTGGAAATTAAAGAGAATGCAAATGCACAAGGAGAACAATAAATAGCAAAATGCATGTAAATTCACTTGGCAAGTTGTAAAACACTAAATAGGATAGTAAAAAAAGAAGGTTCTTAAAATCACCAGTCAAGATTTAAAAACTGAAAGGAGAAAAGTTAAGAAACACTGCACAAGTGCTGGCAGTATAACTTGATTATTATTTGTGAATAGTTTAGAATTTATTCTCGTTGTTCACAAATACATTATTTTTGGAACAAAATCATAAAATTTTTTAAAATGACAAATAGGCCAAAAATCATAGATGATCTATAATTATATGCATCAGAGGAATTTTTTTCTTAAGTTTTTAGTACTCACTGTTTTTGTAAGAAAGGAGAAGAATCACCTTAAAAAGTCACTCTCAAGTTTAGACTCAACTTGCCTATCAGCTTTTCTAATAAAAATTAGTATTTATTTATTTATTTATTTATTTATTTACTTACTTACTTACTTATTTTTAAGTTTATCCTTCTTCCTCTTATTAGGAATTAGTTCCTAATGTTCCTTTTTTCTTAAGCAAGGCATTCAACTTTCTATGATAAAGAATATTTCCAGCTACTAAGGCCTCTCTTTGAGTTTTTATTAGATTCCCTTCCAAATTCACTGTTTCATGTTACTATACCAGATAAAGTGACAGACCTAGGTCTATGGTCCTTGTTTGTTATTCCATCTCAGTATTTTAATGACTGCTAAAACAAAAGCAAAACCAAAAAAATAAATAAATAAACCAACAAAACAAAAACAGCAAAAACAAACTGATACCAAAGACTGAGGTGCTGTGTCAGTATTCACTTGCTGTATTTGGAAAGCAGCTGCCATGAGTTTTGAAACTATAAATCAATAATTAGAAGCAAATGCCACTGGGTGCACAACTGTTTTACACACACAGCATTCAACTCATTACCTCACTCTGGGGAGTCTGCAAGTGCCTATGATGGGATCAGTCTGTTCATCACATACCAGGCAGCACAGTGGACTTGGTGCCCATTGTGGGTGTGTTTCCACACAACTGGATCTTGAAGATGATGAAAAAAATCGTCCAAATTCCCGTACGTTGCAATGCAAACCATGTTTCCTTTCTTTCTACCTCCCTATCCTTCAAAAGTAAGATAGCTGAATGATTGGACCAGATGGCTCCTGAAACCCACATGTCACCCAGGGCTCGTCAGGAAATAGGTGTCTGTGGACAAGGCTGGGCAGGCCTCCAGGGGGACTCAGAGCCTAGGGGACTGGAGTGCATCCTCTTCTGAAAGCACTTGCAGTGATTTTATAATATCACAGAGGTCAAACAAACAAGACTGCAAATAGCATCTAGCCCTTGGGTCACCAAACTTGGATACTTGTTAAGGAATAATAGAGCAGAAAATAATAACTCCTGCTCCCTTACTTATTTGAAGCAACTCTGCATAAACATTTATTATTACTCTTAATCTTAACAGGATCTTATGAACTAAATACTATAATATCCTTTTTAGAGGTGAGTAGACTAAGGCCTGATCAGAGATAAGTAGCTGGCATACAGTTATATAGTTAAGTAAGTGAGAAAGAAGTTTTCTAGTTGCTTTGCCTCACAGTTCTGGATTTGAGGTGTTCTCCTTTAACACTACCAGGAGAAACCGTGCCATCCTGATGGTCCAGGAGCAGCAGTGCAGGAGGCAAGCCAAGTACCACTATATTGTTGTTGGTTGGCCTTTGTTCTGAAGAGGGCAGTTGTAGGAGAGATGAACCCCTATGTCTGGCAAATCTGCCTGGATATCAGGCAAGCACTCATCCCTCAGGGTCTTGCTCATAGGTGACTGTAGCTGGGGTGTCTCCTCAGTGCATCCACCTGGACACCAGTCCTACTTGTACTTTGTCTCTGTGTCCTTTAAAATGTCCTGGAAATGGCTTTAGGATCATGGAGCCCTTACCCATTTTTCTTTGCATTTTGTGTATTCTATGCTTTTCTAACATACTTAGGACTCAGTTGGAACTCTGTCATTCACTCAAACCTTTAAATCTAGCTATTCTCATACAGAATGGGCATGGCAAGACAGCCTACTTCCTTGGGTGGTTGTAAGGATGTGATGAAATATTGCACATGTGTACTGAATACTGAATGCATCTAGCAATCTCTGGATAGCAAATTTTCATAA
This sequence comes from Glaucomys volans, assembly GCA_020662805.1. NCBI lineage: Eukaryota > Metazoa > Chordata > Mammalia > Rodentia > Sciuridae > Glaucomys > Glaucomys volans. Next base: position 480,132 of record JAJEJO010001918.1, read on the forward strand.
TCTTTATTGATTATGAAATCTTTATTGAAGCATTAATGTACTGATTTTATTTCACAAAACATTTTGACAAAAGCCAGTCTACTTAAAACCTATCAGCACCTATTGTATTTAGTAAATAAAAGAAAATAAAGTCAACACAAATTAGGTACCTGATTGATGAATGATATCTCAAATAAAAAATATTAAGATAGTTAAGTCACATTTTCATTTTTTATTCGGCAAATAGACATTTGCACAATTATATGTTAGCCACAATTCTAGTCTCTGTAGATACAGCAAGACATCCTGTAACTTATAATGCTTCATTTAGGAGGAACCTCAAAAATTAAAGATTCATATTTAAAATGTATACATTCTATTTTTTTGGTTACTACTTTCAGGAAATGTGCTTGAAAATGTGTTAGAATAAACCTGCTGGACACATATAATCATATCTGCTCAGGAGGTTGAGGCAGGATTTCAAGTTCAAAGCCAGCCTCGACAACTTCAGGATGCCCTAAGCAACTTAGCAAGACCCTGTCTCAAAATAAAAAAATAAAATAAAATAAAAAGCGATGGGTATGTGGCTCCATGGTTAAGCTCTCCTGGGATCCATCCCTCGTACCAAGAAAAAAAAAAAGAAGTAAGGCTACTAGCTACTGACATAGTCAAAATTACTTTATCCCTGAAAATTCTGTGATTTCACTTAGAGTACCCTGCACTTCCAGATAACCATATGAATTACTATTTGGAGCGCTTCTGTCAGGCAGGAACCTTGAAACTGGATTTTTAAAGGGAAATCATGTTGCTTGTTTTCCAGCAAAATCAGAGTTGTATGACTGAAGGAGGAGGAGGTATGGGAGTTGGTGAGCAGCTTCATTCCCTGCCACATCAGGATGTGGCCAGGTCAGGACCAAGAGGACTCAAGGGGATCTCGTTGATGAGTTGGTGAATGCAGAAAGTGGCTGCATAGTATTCATAAGAACATTAGGCTATTTTTAAAATAAGAAAACCATAGACATGGAAGACCCTATGAGTTTTTGTTTCATAAATTTGAGACTCTAATGTTTGGTGCATACTTATTTAGGATCATTATGTGTACTAGGTGATTGATTCTGTCACCAGTTTATTAGTTCCCTAGGATTATACAACAAATTCTTACAGGTTGGGTGGTAGAAATTAACAAAAATGTATTCTTTCATAGTTCTGGATATGAAAAGTCTGAAATCAAGGTGTTGTCAGGTCATGCTACCTCTGAAGGGTCTAAGAAAAAATCGAACCTTGCCTCCTCTTCCCTTCTGATGGGTGATAATAATCCTAGGTTGGTCTTTGCTTGTTTATGCACTATTCCAATCTCTGCTTCCATTGTAACATGGTGTTCTCTCCATGTCTGTATGTGCTCAAATTTTCTCCTTATTTTCTTTTTATTTATTTGCTTTATAAAGACACCAGTCATTGAATTAAATCCCACAATAATCCCAAAAGACTATATCTTTTCTTGATTACATCTGAAAAGGCCTTAATTCCAGAGATCACAGTTTACTGGCACCAGGTATTAGACTTTGAATGTATCTTTCTGGGAGACATAATTCAACCTATAATAACAAGTGTATGTTGCCCCTATTTGCCTCTAGTAATTTTCTCTTTCTAAAGAATACTTTATTAGATAAAGAACAATCTATTGTTAATATAGCCACTTCTGCTTTTATAAAATGTTGCATTTGTATCTTTTTCCATTTTAACTTTCAGTCTGTTAGTTAGCTTTTATCATTGTGACCAAAATACATGACAAGAACAACTTAGAGGAGGAAAAATTTTTCTTAACTCATGTTTCATAGGTCTCAATCTATGGTTGGCCTACTCCACTGCAGAAACTTTATCATGGCACAAGATTATGGGGTGGAAAAAAAGGTGCTCAGCTCATTGAAACTGTAAAGGTGTAAAAGAGAGAGAGAGAGAGAGAGAGAGAGAGAGAGAGAGAAGAAATTTGGAGAGGAGATTAAGCCCTCTCCAAGGCACACTCCCAATAACCTACTTCCTCCAAATAGATTCTGCCTCCCAGTAGTATATTAGAAACCAATGGATTTATCTACTTATAAGGTCAGAGTCCTATAATCCAGTCATTGCCTAAAAGTCCCACCTCTGCAACCTGCCGCACTGGAGGCCATACTTTCAACATATGAGCTTTGGGGAACATTCCAAATCCAAACCATAACAGTATGCCTATGTAGTACATTTGAACTGAATTTTTGTAGGTAGTATATTGTTGGATAATTTTTAAATGCCCTCTTGCTCATCTCTTTCAAATGGCATATTTAAGACAATTTAACTTGAAAGTTATTACTCACATATTAGGGCCCAAGTGTTCTACTTCATTATTTGCTTTCTGCTTGTTTCTTGGTTTCTGTTTTCTTGCCTTCTTGTGGGTTACATGATCAATTTTAGGATTCCATCTTGATTTATTTAGTGATTGATTTTGTGATGTACTTCTTAGTACATCACATCGGATATTTTAATTAGTAGTGCCATAGGTATAATAATATGCATGCATAATTAATCATGTCCCTTGCTATCATTTTTTAAAAATTTTGAGTGAGTACAGAAACCATATTTCCATTTAGGTTCTACCCATTCACATTATTCTATCAACTTTTAAAATGCAATTTTCAAGCAGCAGATTCTGTTAGTTTTCCTGTGTTAGAGAATGTCTTTATTCTTCATCCATGAAGAATATTTTAACTGGATATTAAATTCACAGTTTACTTTTTTCATTTTTTTCCAACAATTAAAAAAATGAATAAATTCCTTCTTGTCACCGCAGTTGTAGATGAGAGAGCCACTACCATCAAATTGGTACTCAACTGGTGCTCAAATGGTGGCTAATCATTTCTAACTACTATCAAAATTTTTTTCTGCCTTTACCTTTACATATTTAATTAATGATATGTATTGACCTAGATTTCCATGAGTTTTTCCTATTTGGGGTTTGATCAGCTTTTGGAAAATGTGTTTCAGCCTTTCACATTTCACATGTGAAATTTTCATTCGTTATTTCTTTGAATATTTTTTTATCTCCATTCTCTTTCTCCTCTCCTGAAACACCACAAATATGAAAGTGGGACCTCTTTCTGTTTTCTCCTTGGTTCCCAAGACTCCATATTTTTTCCTATTTTTCTGTTATTAAGATTAGGCAAATTTTATTGATTTGTCAGTAAGTTCCCTGATTTTCATCTTTCCTCCTCTCCACCCTGCTATTTAGCCCATCAGTGTGTTTTTATTTCAGTTGTTCTATTCCTCAGTTTTATAATCTCCTTTTGATTTTATTTGTGTTATGCTCCCAGTGGTCTTATAACTTATTTATATTTTTCGTTCATGTTTAATAAATTTGAAAATGCATTTTGAAACACTGCCATGATACTTACTTTAAATATTTTTAGTGCTGTGTATTGAACCCAGGTTCTCAATCATGCTAGGCGAATTCTCTACCCTTAACTTCATTCCCAGCCATACCTTAAAATTCTTAATCCTAGCATCTGGCCCAGCTCAATATTGCTATCAGCTGATCATCTTTTCTCATTTAGATTATAATGGCGGTTTCTGGTTGCATTATGGTTATTTTGTTTATTAGAATGCTCTGTGTCCTATTGTTCAAATTTTCTGTTTTATAAAGCAATTGACCTATTTTAAGCTTAGCATGCAGGTCCTGAGCCATCTTTTTTAGGCTCTGGATCCAATGGATCCAATGGCAATTTAAATACAGAATATTTCCAGTGTTATTTTGAGTTGTCTTGTTTTCATGGTACCACTGATAATCCCCCTGACCTTGCTGGTGCTGACTGAGTGTGCACAAGGACAGTCTGTAGACTAGGAGCTGCAACTTCTGGATCTGCAAAGGAGTCTCATGCTGTTGGGCTGATACCAGGGGAAGGTGGATGTGGAATGTCAGTCTCCTGTCTCTCCTGCTCATTCCACTTACTGTGTCTCTTTGGTACTGGATGGGATGGAATGGAAACTCAACTAGCTATTGTACCCTGCTCACATACCCTGGAAGAAACTAAAGATCAGCTTCCTGCTCAGTCTTGCAGAGCACTGCAGAGTAGAAGAGGATGTAGACATTTAAATCCCCTCTTGGCCAGCTGAAAAGCTGGAGAGGGAGGGAGAAGAAGCCAAGGAGGGGATTATGGATTTCCACTCGTGTCTAAATGGAGCAGGGGAGATATTACCAAACAGATTGTCTGTGTTAGGTCACCTTTTCCTGGTTCTTTGTCCAAGAGAAACAAGCTTATCTTGGAATTCTTTTCATCTGTGTGGTTGGCAGTTCTGGATGGGAAGCTTCTGCAGTGCCCTTCCTAGGTTATACCGCAGGCAATAAGGAAACCAGGGAATTCACGACCATAGTGTCAAGTCCCAAGGTCCCTAGATTACTGTATTCCTTCTTCTTTTCACTTTGAGTCTTTACATACTAAATGCATCCAAGGATTTTTAGTTTTTATAGGGAGGGTCATAGCTACTGTCCCTTGGAATAGTTGGCAGTCACCTTTGAGCCTGTTTTACTTCAGAGAAGAAGCTATTGTGATGTTATTCAATCAGTTAAGCCATGCAATCCTTCCCAACTCTGAAGTTTCGCAATTGTGTCAAATCTATATTTGAGTGGGAGAGGGAATGGGGAAGCCATTTGTCCAACTGTCTTTATGTGGGTAAAGAACATGCTTCCTTTCTGCAAAGTGCAGGTGGAAGGAGAGGTTTTATAAGCCAAGGTAAACAGAGCCCCAACCACAGGATGAAAAGCTCATGCAAACCAAGATTGTAATAGTTTTATAGACAAGTTACAACTAGTAAGATGTTAGGATGCAGATGCATAGGGAACAGGGACTTTTAACTTGGGCATTACCTAATGATTAGTGATGACCAAGTTTTGTTAAGTGGAGTAAAAGGAAAAATCAAATTCTGCCCTGTGATATTAAGTCTGTCAAACTGGAATCAGTAGCATCAATCCACTTAAGACTTAGCAAGAAGAGAAACATTTACCTTTCTTCTTATAATGATATATTTTGGTACTTTGAAGTAAATTGAAAAAAAGAAGGTCTCCAGTCTCTCTCTAGCTTTCTGTTTGGCAATGTAATCTTTCCTTCTGTTCATGATGCAATTCAACCAAGAGGTTTTTTACCAGTCAAGCTGATGCTGGTTCCATGTCCTGGAACCTCCAGAACTGTGAGACAATAAACTGCTCTTCATTATAAAGTTATACTGTTTCAGGTATTTCATTATTGTAGCCAAAACAGACTATTACAAGGTCCCTGATTCTGCTCTGCCTGCCTTTTTATCCACCATACTATAAAAAAGTGTCCTTTCTGTTGTTTATTTCTTATTCTTGTGTTTTTCTAGGTTATTTCAATGTTTAAAATGCTTCCCTAAATGTAGTGCTGAAGTGCTATCTGGTGCTCTAAATGCAAGAAGACTGTGATGTGTCCTCTAGAGAACATATGTGTGCTAGGTACGCTTCATTCAGGCTTGACTTACAATGCTGTTGACCCTAAGTTCAGGGTTAAAAAAAAAAAAACAACAGTACATATTAAATAGAGTGTCTTTAAAGAAATACACAAGAAATACAGTATAGACTGATTAGGCAATGAAAATATGACCCGAGACTCATCAGAACCTAAACCTTGTATTTTCATAGAAGCAGTAGCTCAGTATTCACTGATTCAGTGTGCGTGGTGACTCTTCAGAACATGACTGCTGTCAATAATGAGAATCAGCCGTCTGTCTGCACTCAACACACACATTTCAATACTAGGGCTCTAAGTCATATTTACAATAAATTGTCTTCTTATGCATTGTTCTGGGCATTCTTCATAGTCCCATCATGGACACCACAAAGGGCAGCATCATGGTCAGAACTTATCTTGAAGCTTAGCAGTGCCCTTTGCTTGTCTATGTAAGTGGTTTCTGCCTCACTTCAAACTTTAACTACTAAGAGTAAGCACTTTAACTACTAAGTTTAACTACTAAGAGTAAGCACTTTATTCATCCTTTTTTTTTTCTTCCTTGACTGTCAATTTGGATAATTGGCAATTTAGTGACACTGGGTTTTAATATCCAAAGCAAATCACAGTAGGTGGAATTTGGGTGTCTGATTCTTGGCTTTTTCCATACATCTGAGCTTTAATCCAAGGAAATGCATAGGAACCAGTCTTCCACAAGTGCCATGGGTCAAAATCTTCCTAATGACCTTCCTGCCTCCTAACTGACCCATGCTTCCCTTCCTGGATCGTGTCTCTTTGATAACAATTTTAGCATGCTGCTCTTATCTTTGCCGGTTGGTGTCCTTGACTTGACTCTCCTGTCAGGATCTTTTGCTCAGGTGATGCTCTTGGTCAGGGATACCCGGAGTGTCGCTACACCTAGATCGCTGGTGGGGATTCCTTTGCTCTGGGGCTCTGTCCTTCATTTTTCCATAACCTACCAGTGTGATCTCTTTTACTGCCTATTCATTTTCCTCAGTTTCTCTTTTTCACCCTAATGTGGCTTTGTAGCTTTAATCTTAAAACCAATTCAGAAAGTAATATTCATTTGGATTCTGAACAAAAAAAAAAAAGTGACTTTATGAAATGCCAGTGAAAATGGTGTTTCTCCAATACTGTTTCTCCACTAGAACTGCTGTCCTTTGAGCAAACCATCATGCTCAGAAGTGTATGCAGCCAGGAGTTGTCACCTGGACAAAATGATCAACTGGAAAGTCTCTAGAAAATAGTACTTCATTTGGTTTTTCATCATTCCAGAAATATTCATCCTTCAAAAAATGGGCTTATGCATTGTACAGAATTGCCATATCAACATTGTGATATCCATGTCCCATGATTGAAAGTCGCTCTCACAATTCTTATAGTAATTTAAATAGACCTCTTAGCTTTTGTGAGACACATTTTTTCAGTCATTTGAATTCAAAACGGCAAGGATTCAACATCACATCTGTCCTTCGCAGAACATTTTGCACCAGATTTGTAGCAGTTGCCTATCTGTCTATTTACAATCTATCAGTGCTTTTCCTGTAATCACTGATCTCTCACAGGTGGAAAAACAAACAATAAATCAAGCCTGGAAAGATTTGTGCCTGTGTTTGCACCAAATGTATAATTACTAGTATTGAAGCACTTCAAGTACATTCCTTACTTGAGAGTATTTTACTCCCACTTGTCAGTTGCCAAATGGAAACTTCAGTTGTAAAGAAATGATGAGACTCATGGATTCACATAAATGGCAAAGTATATCATGAGTAGTCACATGTCTTATTAGATAGTGGTTCCCTGGAAAAGAATGCTTTGCTTTCATTTTATAAGAATGTAGGAAGAGCACCTTGGTGTTCCAAGACTATACATACTCAGGTGGGCAGTGTTTGTGGATCCTTCATGCCCTGAGGTTGTCCAGGGTCTTGATGTGGAGGGACAGGTGTCTGGCCCATCATTACATGCTGAATCATGTGCCATGTTCTCTGAATGCATGATCTATTTATGCAGATAGAATTATGACTTTTGGTTAGGAGGATTCTAATAGAAAACTGGGGCATGATACTGTGAGTGGTAGTTTTCTAGTGTCTTGGGTTATGTTTAATGATTTCCAAAAGTCCTCAATTTTCAACTTAAGATAGTGTTTTTCTGGGAAAGGATTACATATTTGAATTGCTTTACTTGCCTGTCATTCTGATTTTCCCTTCCCCAATGCCTTTTACTTGAAGAATTGGAATCTTTTGTGATGGTACAAAAGCATTTGGCACATATTTTATTGATAACTGGTATAAAGAAGAATCTCTAGTATTCTTCCTACAGGTAAGGACAATTGATTCTACATCATCCAGGATGGAGGTCTCCAGAGAAATAAATATAGTATCATCACGAAGAACCAAAATAAAAATAGCAATGGTAGTATAACAATATTTTTTATCATGTGTAAATCATTTTACTGTACATATCTAATTCTTCTCACAACCTAGCAAAAAAGGGCACTTTTATACCTACAAAAATTGGAAAACAAAGTTTTAAGGGAGGTTCCATTATTTGTTTCATAGCCAATGTATATTAAAGCTGGAATTCAATCCCATCCATTTCTGTCTCTCTTACCTTTGTACTAATCAACATAGAATTTAGCTATTTCTTCTTTCTTTCTTTTTCTCACTTACCCTTTTTACTTTCAAATAAATCTACAAATATTTACTTATTAGATAATGTGATCTGGACACCTTGCCAGACTCTGAAGTTAAAAAAGGATAATATTTTAATTTATCTCTAATTAGATCACCAATTTAGTAGAGAAGCAATGTGGAAAATAATAATTTCATTAAAATAGACAAGTTAAAAAAGAGGTGAGAATAAATTACAGTGGTGTCCCAAAGAGGCTGTAGATTGCACCAAAACTGACTTGAGGGGGATGTGATTGGGACCAGCATGTGCATGGGGGCAAAGCCAGGGAAAAAAGTCAGCTGACAGATTATGCAACTGACTAGCTGCAGAGGAAGGAACAAGTGAGGAGAAGTTGGGGGGACAGAGAGACCATCAAAACCAGCCTGACCCAGAGTCAGACAGGTTGAGCATAGAGCAGGGAGTGACTTGAGGCAAGACATTTTTCTCTTTATACTTCAATTTCCTAATCTGTAAAACTGGGAATAGAAATAATGATGCCCATTTCATAGGACTTACATGAAGATTAAATGAATTAATACTTGTAACTCACTCAAAAGACTGCCAGACACTTGGCATTTTATAGAGTGACCTTGAATAAAAACAATCTTGGTGATGCATGCCAGAGGCAAGTTGTAGAGACTTGTGGGCCTCACAAATGGGTTCAGCTTGGACTTGGATGAAAGGGAGCATTTAAAGGTTTGGCCCAGTGGAGTAATGGTATTAATTTAGCCTTTTAGAAGATCGCTGTGGTGGCAGTGTGGAGGGTGCTTGGAAGGGAAGATGTGGGAGCAGAGTCCAGTGAAGCCAGTCAATTCCAGTGGAGATCATATGCATCATAAGTTAATTGATACTCTCCCTTTTGGGTAATCCTAAGGGTCTCAAAATGGCTAATTTGAAGGAACAGTAATCATTTGGATATGTAAATTTAAATATAGTCTCATTACCACAGTCACATCTTATACTAGTGTGGTTTTATGTATTTCTCTGAAGATTTAGAAAACAAAGCTTGCCATAAGACGTCATTTGCCCTATTAGAAACCTCCTGGGGACTTCAGAGGTTAGCAAAGAATTCAATTGTATCCACACTAAAAAAGGAGAAAATTCAATTATAAAATGTCTCTTTTATAGTGATAAATTTCAGTGGAAAAATACATATTCATAGAATACAATTTTGTTTGTTAAGTAAATTATTCTCAAATTAGTTTCTTCAGTAAATTATTCCCAAATTAGGTTCCCAGTCCTCGCAGGCCTGCAAGGCATCAGTTACTCAATATTTTCCTTTTAATGAGGATCACTTGGGACCATATTTGGCATTACCTATAAAAACCTACAAATTTCTCTCCTTGACATTTGTGCCCCCACAGAAATGCACTCACATGGGCCCTGATAGCTTGCTCAAGCATATTCATACCAACATTATTCATGATAGCTCCTAAGTGGAAGTGAGCATTCATGACAGCAGAATGGATATGTGTTTCCTGGCATATGCATGCAGGGAGTACCAGAAAGCACTGAAATAGAATGAACAGCAGCTACATTCGGCTCTAGGATGAATCACAATGTTAAAATCAAGAAGTCAGACAAAAGAAAGTATATACAGTATAATTCTATTTACTTAAACTGGTGTTATAAGTGAGGATTGTGGTTCCTCTGGTGAGACAGGAGGTCACAATGGTTAGGCAAAGCACAATAGAAGTTCCTGGTATCCTAGCACTGTCTTGGTTTTTGAAGTAGGGGCTGATAAAATCAAGTTTTTACCCTGGTCATCTGTTTTTCTCATTATTCCTCTCACTCTGTTTCTAGCTCCATCTTATTCCCTATCTCTGGTCCTGCCCCCATCTTCTCCATCTCTAATTCCAGCCCCATCTCCGACCCAATCCTTATTTCCATTCCCATCTCCATCTTTATTTTCACTCTTTTCCTTATCCTCTTCTTCATCACCATCCAGTTGTTATCTACATCACCATCTGGATCACTGACTTCTTCCCATCCCATCTCCATCCCTATCTCCATCCTGTCCTCATCTCCCATCCCCACCCCCATCTTCATCTTATCTCCATCCCATCTCTATATCCCCTTCCTAATGTCCATTCCCATACTTATCACCATTTTCTTCTTCATCTTCTTCCCCATCCTCATCCCTGTCTATATAACTAGGTCTATATAAGTGTTTTTGTCTTGCACTAGTTACACACACACACACACACACACACACACGAATGTCCAACTGAAATGCTCACATGATTTGATCATGAACATTCACATGAAAAACAAAGAGTTAGGCTGTGGAATAGAAAATAAGTCCAGAAAGTTTTCATCCAATCCATGCATGGAAATGTAAATCTCACCATGAGGATGACTTGATTGTCTCCTAGACAGACTTGGTTAGTTTGAGTGTTTGAAGAGTTCTTGACTATGGTTGGTGTATCTCTCGCTCTCTCTTTCTCTCTCTCTCTCAGCTCTTATGATAGGTGGATAAAAGTATCTCATTACATGGTTAATTTTGTTTGGTTTTGTGCTTTTATTTTTAATATCTTTATTATGGAAAATTTCAAACATACACAAAAGTAGAGATAATAGTAAAATGAACCTGATTTCCCCAACATATGGTTTCAACAATTTTTTTCATATATGTCCCACCTACTTGACCCTCTCTCCCTCTTCTCCTGCTCTAGTTGTAATGAAGCATATCCCAGACAAGAGGAATGTCAGCCTTTAGCACATAGGATGTACTACAAATATGCTGGAGGCAGTGTTTTTTCCTTAATGTTCTTTCTTAAATAATCCAACGTGTAGGTAACCTCCACTTACAATGCTTCAACTTGCACTTTTTTGACATGTGCAAAAGCAATAGCCATTCAGTAAAGATACAGTACAGCTTGAATTTAGAATTTTGCTCTTTTTTCAGGCTGGCAATATATAGTATAATGCTGACCAATGGTAGTTAACTACAGCTCCCCGTCACCCATGCAATAAAAAGAAGAAACAAGTAACACTCCAGAGTGTACCGTGTTGCTTAGCTAAATATGTTTTGTAAGTTAGGGTTATTAAATGCATTTTTGACTTGCGATATTTTCAACTTTTGATAGATTTATCTAGATGTAGCTCCATTGCAAGTTGAGAAACATTTGTAAATTCTTTGAAAATTCTCCAACACAAGCAATTTCAGATCTATATGCATATGTAAAAATTATAAATTGGAGAACTTTAGAATACTGCACCAAAAATACTGATTTCTTAAACCCTTTTTATATTAATGGAAAGTATTTTTAGATCCTTCCTTGATAACTGTACTGCTAAATTAAAAGTGTCATTCATAATGGTGTCTTTACATAGTTGACTTTTTCAAGTTTATTTTTTTTCCAGGATGAAAGTAAATCATGCACATTTTAGAGAGTTGAATAAAATACAGAATAAGACAAATTACCCATGGGTCCCTTTGGAAATATCCAGTGTAATTTTTTATTATGTTTCTTTTCAGTGAATACATTTTACATAGTTAAGGTCATACTTAGTGCTACAATATTTTTCAAAACTTGGATATTGCCCAATTTTTCCTTTTAAAAGCAAAATTTTGAGTGACCCAGGGTTCATAAATCCCCAGTGGCCAGGAGTCTAAGTATTTAAAAAACTAATTTGAGGGCAATACACTTAAGAAACTAGATTTTTTTAATCCTACAAACAAATATTTCAATTGAAAATTCTGCTATAAACAAGAAGCTTTTATAACTGATAAAACATATTTTAGATTATAATTGAAAGTAAGTATACTAAAAATTTTCCATAAATCATAGCTCCTAGGGTTCATCAAACACTATTTTGTAAAATGCTGGACTGCCTGATTGATAATAATCACAAAGAAACTTTATTTCAACCTTGAATTTGATCTTCTTTCCAGTAAATCTTATCCAGAAGGATAACAAAGAATAAAATGAAGTCAACTGAATATAACCCATTCTGATTTGACTGGAGTCTGTGTAGAGAGCAGCCAAAATTATCTTTAGCTTTAATGGCAGTGTCCTCATTAGATCATAGTATATGATATTTTCTTTTTTTTCATTATTTTTATTTATTGGTTATTTTTAGTTATACATGACAGTAGAATCCATTTTGACGTAATTATAAAAACATATCTTGTTCTAATTCAGTCCCTAGTACCTCTCCTTCCCTTTCCCTTTCCCCACCCCTGCTCCCCTCCCTCTATTGATATTTCTGCCATTTATCCATAGTTATTATTTTTTAGTTTCTTGTGGATGTACACAATGGTGATATTTACTGTGGAATATTCATATATGTCCATAAGAAAGTTATGTCAGATTCATTGCATGTCTAGAATTGCTTGGACCATTCCCCATTTTTTAGGACGAATGATTATCAGAGATTATAGTCCTAGTGAGCAGGACTTTAGTTTCCCTGGACAGAGAGGTTCTTCAACAATTTTTCAATTACATATCCTGCTAAGCTCTAGACCCTGAACTTGAAGTGACATGAAAGAATGGTTTCTGGGGCCTCGTTGGGCCTGCACACATAAACACAGAGAAAAATGAAGCATTTCTGTTTTAGAATTTCAGTGCTGCTAATTGTCATTTCAAATTTTAATAAAGTCTCAACCCCACTTTTTGTTTGTTTCTAGTGTTTTGATCCCTTTAAAATCTATTGTGTTTGAATGCATTTTATTAAATAATTTTAGTAACATAAGTACTACATTCTCACAGCACTAAGTTAAACAATAAAAAGGGTTTATAAGGAATAAATTGCTCATCTTCCCTTCTTCTGCTCACTCTATTCCTTGAAAAAAAATCACATGTGTCCTTTGGTAAGGAGCCCTCCACAGAACTATTTCCAACATACATGTATGTGTATATATGTGCACATGTGTGTAAACACACATATTACATGCATATTTGTTCTTTTCTGTTTTCATAATTAAGCCCACTTTGCACATGTTACTCTACACTCTGTTTTAGCTTCCTGGTTTGGTTGGTGGTTAGAACTCTTCTCCCAAAGCAGTTCTGCATCACAGACAGGCCTAGGATGTACATTATCAGATTATTTTACTGTAAAAATCACTGTTCACACTAATCTCATCTAAATGAAATGCTGAGTTTCTCTGTAATTTTTAGTATCATGATACAAACAATCAGATGATTTCATAGATTTGGAATTGTTATTCAGTATTCCTATTGACTAAATTCATGTGAAATACACTTCATTTTGCAATTGGATGTTGTGAAATGACATACTACATATTGCACAAAAGTCACATAATTCATCATAGAGAGTCAGTTTAAATCTTGGATGAAAACTGAACAGTATTTTATAAATAGAGGATGTTCTCAGTGGAAATCAGGTCATCTTCAGTTATAGAGTTCAGATGAATGAAGCACTTACGAGATTAATTTTTATGAGAACAAAAAAATGGGTACTCAATTTAGTGCCAGTTTTAAGATTAAGATCAGAAATTTGTCTTAAAAATATGGCATTTCTTCATCTCAGGGCTGACGATGTGCCCTGAGGTATACAGAGGACCTGGAGGAGCTCTGGGTCTGGTAGGGGTCGGCAGTTTGCAGACAGTGAGGGACCCTAAGGCGCACAGGATTGACAAGTGCAAAAATGTTCCTGTACTGTGGGCAAGGGAATATTCCAGCACACCTTTAAATAGTGATGCTCAAGCAAGCCACAGAGGTGAATTGGAGCTGACGAGGTGAAGAAGAGCCAAGAAGGATGTGGTGTGACCCAAGACATGGAGAGTTGGTCCTAGAGCAATAAGACTGGAGAGGTTAAGTACCTGAACATACCCATGTTGCAACTGCAGGTACTCTGGACTATTCTTTGTGCAACTGGGAGCTGTTGCCAAGGTCAAAGAGGAGTTTAAGGGCATGGTTAAAGTCAGAATTGACCTCTGGGTAGTGGTCATTAGAAAGTTTCTACCAGATCTGAAAAGTCTCTCCTTATGATATTATGCTTTTAGTCTGGCTCTAGCTACTTTTTGACTTGGTTAGACAAGTCTTAGGGCACTGGTTCCAGGTGTTCTCTGAGGGTAAATACGTGAACACAGGTTTGGGTGTAGGAGGAGGTTGATAATGGAGGGGCCTTCTCTCATTATAATATTTGCATAGTTTGCTTCAAACTCTGACTAATTTTCTTCTCTTTAAGACCACACTCCTTTGGCGAAAAAAACTTCACACCTGACCAGATGTTGCCATGGCCTCCTGGAGCCCGGCTGTCTTCTGCCTGTCATGAAATGCCAAGAGCTTTACTTTGGGTAGTTTGTAGAAGAGAAACAAGTGTTGTTGCTACTTGCCTTCCAAATAATAATATTGAATATGTTAGTCCAAATTAAAGATGCAGACCAGGAGACAGGGACATCCCTGGATGTGTGCCCCTGAATTTTGAGTCTAATCCTGAGAAAAGAGATGGAAGCACAGACCTTATCTAGGTCACAGAGAGGATTCGGGGGCTGCCTGAGAAGGCAGCAGAAATCACGTTAGGGTTACTCTCTCTGCTTCTTCCCCAAACAATCCCTCTATTACCTGGCAAGGGATTTAGTTTGTGCTCCATTTCCTCCTCTGTGAAATGGAAATAATAAAAGTTCTACCTCATAGGATTGTCATAAGGATTCAATCAGATTTTTTGTTCAAGTGCTTTGAATGGTATATGACAATAAGTTTTATCTCTTTATGGTGATGTAAACATTCAGTGTGCATTTGCTGAATGTTTGAGTCAACTTTTTTCTGCTTCTGTGACTAAAGGACCCTACCAGAACAACTGTAAAGGAGGAAAGGGTTATTTAGGGGCTCACAGTTTCAGAGGTCTTAGTCCATAGAAAGCCAGCTCCATTCCTCAGGGCTCCAGGTGAGACAAAATATCATGAAGGAAGAGTGTGGCAGAAGGAAGCAGCTCACATGATGATCAGAAAGCAGAGGGAGAGGTCTCCACTGGACAGTTATAAATATGCATGCCAAAGCCTCTCCCCAATTCCTAACTCCTCTAGCCACGTCCTCCCACTCTTTTACCACTCAGTTAATCCCTATCAGGGGATTAATTTACTGATTGGGTTAAGAGTCTTAAACCCCATCATTTCTCCTGTGAACCTTCTTGCATTGTCTCACACATAAGCTTCTGGGGGACACCTCACATCCAAACCATAACAATGAATGAATATTGAATAGATCAACAAGTGAGCAAAAAAGTGGGAAAAAATGGTGTCAAGGACACATTTTGCTTATGACTGTATGGTCCCTATTGCCAAGGTTGACCTACAATATCAATATAAGCATACACAAACCATGTGACCTCACCACAGATATGCATCATACACATGTACACCCTACACTCCTATGCACCACACACATGAACTACACACATGTTATGCATACATTCACACTGGTATACACCATACATGTGCACCATACACATTTACACTCACACACGCACATGGGGACACATATCTATACCACATACACCATCCATGCACATCACATTCATACACACATGCATCATCACAGGTAACACACACCACACATGTGCACCACGCCCATGCCTGCATTTCCACGCATCACACGTACCACACTACATGCACACTCACACTTCCTGATAGAGGCACAGTCACTTACATTAGTGGATAAACGAACACTCCCCCGCATTCTGGAACTGTTCTGTACTCTCATGAGCACTTGTTCCCAAATGATTGCTTGACAGGAGTGTACCATATACTGTCTGTTCACTCTAAAAATGTCTGGAAGCAAAACCACAGACAGTAATTGTGCAAAAAATTTTGAAGAGCTCTAAGAATTGCACAAATTGGTTTCAGTCATGTTAATCTGAAGTGTGTGCATTTGGGGTGGGGTGGGGTGGGGAGAGGTTTTATATCATACTCCAAGTCCGTGTGGTGTGTCCCACTGGATCTGACTGTTGGTGCGCCAGGCTTCCCAGCTGCAGCCCCTGGAGTTAGAACGCTGTGAATAAGGATGCGCACCACAACACAGGCATGTCAGCTTGCCGACTCAGAAAAGTATGGTCCGAGGGAAGGGTGACAAATGCAGCTCCGGTGGGGGAGGGAGTGAGGAGAGGGTGAGAACAAATCTTTTCCCTTTGAGTCAGGTTACTAAATCATTTCCAAATTAAGCCTGTGACTATATTTTATAATGCAAAACGTAAGGCAAAAGAGTAAGCAATGTGCTTTTGTGTCAACCGATTGACATATCGTGTATAAAATTAGGCTGTTGCTGTTTGGGGGCCCAACAAGAGAGCTGGCCTGTTAATGGTTTGGAAAGATTGAGTGGTCAGGCTCCCTAATCTTTGCATTGTACATTTCCACAAGGATCTAATCATAGAATGAACTACAGCTTTCAAGGTGATTCACTTCAGAAAAGATTGTCTTTTAGAACATCTGAGCAATTTGATATTAAAAATGCTATCACCAGAATCAGCAGCGGAGCTTCATTCTGTCTACTCTCTTAAAGGGAGGGAGAGAAGAGCCTGCTCAGAAAACAGCATCTTCTTTATGAGTGGGGCTTCCCTGGGGCTCTCTGGCCTGCACAGTGGGAGAGCACAACCCTTCACAGGATGGTAATTCCATTGGTTCCACTTGCTGGTCACAGTGGCACATGCTGGTCAATTACCCTCTAGTCAGCAGACTTTGGAGGTTAAAGCTCTTGTTCTAAAGCTCTGCAGGTGACAGGAGGCATCTCAGGGCGTGCAATCTCAGGCTGAAGGTGCCACCTCCCTGGATTTTCATCCCACACCCCAAAAAGTATGCAAAGGACAAGAAGCCTGCTCTCCTGACCCTTAAATGTCTTAATTATTGAGAAGTACAGTCATCTTGGCTCAAAGCGCAGATTCAACCTGTAGTACAAAATCAAAGGTAGGAAAGTCCCTGTAGGTTTCGATGTAATTTTCCCAGAAATTCTTTTTGAAATACATCTCAAATCAAAAGTCTCTTAATTTTCAAATGTATTAGCCTTTTTAGAATTCCACAACTTTTTCTTTCCTTTTGTGTCAATACATAAGTCTTCAGCTACTTATTTGTTGAGATGTTCAATTCAAAAGTAAATGAAAACTTATAAGAATAGGCTATTTATCTTTTGGTATCTATCTGTGTGTTAAAAAAGACCATTACTAAAAATTAACTTTTTAAAAATTTTTTTATTTTTATTTATTTTTATTACAAATCTTCCACTTTGATTAATTTGCTAAGCATTTGTTTAACATTTTAAGGCATAGAAAGTGTATATCTAGTGATGCTCTTCAGACCATATCGAAAATCACTTCAGGGTCTTAATGACCAATCCTTCATGGTGAAACACATTGTTTATTTCATTGCAGTTTTTTTAAAAATTTTTACAGACTTCATTTTGATTCATTGCACACAAATGGGGGACAACTTTTCATTTCTATGGTGTGCATGATGTACATTCATGTGATCATACATGTACATAGGGTAATGATGTCTGTTTTTCTTTTTTTATTTATTTTGATTCATACATGAGTGGAGTACAATTGTTTCTCTGGTTGTACATGAAGTAGAGTCACATCATTTGCATGATCATACATGTACATAGGGTATTGATGTTTGACTCATTCTGTTATTTCCCCCCCCCCACTGCCCCCATTCCTCTTTTTCCTCTATGTAATCCATCCTTCCTGCATTCTTGCCTCCCTCCCACCCTGCATTATGTATTGTCATTCACTTATCAGAGAGATCATTTAGCCTTTAGTTTTCTTGGATTGGCTTATTTCACTTAGCATGATATTCTCCAACTGCATCCATTTACCAGCAAATGCCTTAATTTTATTCTTCTTTATGGCTGAGTAATATTCCATTGTGTATATATACCACAGTTTCTTTACCCATTCATCTATTGAAGGGCATCTAGGTTGGTTCCACAATCTAGCTATTGTGAATTGAGAGCTATGAACATTGATGTGGCTGCATCACTGTGGTATGCTGATTTTAAGTCCTTTGGGTATAGGCCGAGGAGTGGGATAGCTGGGTCAAATGGTGGGTCCATTCCAAGTTTTCTAAGGAATCTCCACACTGCTTTCCAGAGTAGCTGCACTAATTTGCAACCCCATCAACAATGTATGAGTGTACCTTTTTCCCCCATCCTCGCCAACACCTGTTGTTCCTTGTATTCTTGATGATAGACATTCTAATTGGGATGAGATGAACTCAGGGTAGTTTTGATTTGCATTTCTCCTTATAGTCTCTTCAACAAATGGTTTTGGGAAAACTGGAAATCCATATGCAGCAAATTGAAACTAAACCCCTATCTCTCACCCTGCACAAAGCTCAAGTCAAAATGGATCAAGGACCTAGGAATTAGACCAGAGACCCTGCACCTAACAGAAGAAAAAGTAGGCCCAAATTTGCATCATGTCAGCTTAGGACCAGACTTCCTTAACATGACTCCCAAAGCACAAGAAATAAAAGCAGGAATCAATACTTGGGATAGATTCAGACTAAAAAGCTTTTTTTCAGCAAAGGAAACAATCAGCAATGTTCTCTCAAAAGAGAGAGCCTTCAGAGTGGGAGAAAATCTTTGCCACACACACTTCTGATAGAGCACTAATCTCGAGAATCTATAAAGAACTCAAAAAACTTTACCTGAAGAATATAAATAACCCAGTCAATAAATGGGCTAAGGAAATGAGCAGACACTTCACAGAAGAAGATCTACAAGCAATCAACAGATACATAAAAATTAACTTTTAAGTATTTATGTTGAAAATGTATGTTATAATGAATAAAGGTAACCATGAGTTGAATAACTTTTCCCCTTAGATAAATAATATGGCACATGTTGTGTGAAAAAAAAGGAAGGATCTGCTTGTCTGTTTCTATAGAAAGTGAAGGTGCAGTAGAGCTTCCTTTTCAGTTCTTTGTGGAGACAGAAATTCAGTTGCTAACATGTTGAGTTTTGGTTGTGTGACTTTGGGGAGTGTGATTTAATCCATATCACATGTGAGCATGTGTAGAAAATGTCACATAAAAATAGGCTCCAGACCCATCTAGGTTTAGCTTTTTGTAGTATTTCAGAGTCTTTCTGAAAATAATAGAAGCCAACTTTCAAACTTCTAATTTGTCATAAAGTGATGTTAATGGAAAAGTTTAGTAAGTTACTAAATGGTGTTTTTCAAAATTAGAGTGTAGATAATAGGAAAGATCCAGCCATAATGACAGCATAGGTATCTGTGAAGCTGAGTTTTGCCCCAGTTATTGTAGGAACAGTCACTCAGTCACTGATGTCATCTCAGGCAGTCTAGGCACATTGCAGGGTTTCAATCAGAGAGCCTCCCACCCGACTCCAGTTCTGCGAATCTAGATGGCTAGCAGGGTAGTCAATGTATTTCATAACTAACAATTTCCTAAAAGAAAAGAGCTACAGAACAATGATCCTGCAAAATAAATAAATAAACAAATAACACAGTGATAGGCTTTTTAGGAAATAAATTTTAGTTCTATCAAATTAATAAGTAGAGGTATTTTTATGTGCATCCTGCCAATTCTGAGCATTTTTCTCATAATCAAAGGTGCCTCTGGGAAGGGGTAGACACCCAGAATGGCCTATGAACTCCAACTACACTTGTGTGAAGCCAGGGTGGGAAAACCTCCCATGACATGAATTACCTGATTGCTGTCACAGTTCAGATTTTATAGTATGTGTATCTCTGGCTTAGACAAGTTTTATTTGGGGGGCACTAAGATATTTCTTACGTGAAATTAAATATTCCACATTATTTTTATTCTTAAATTATTGAATTCTATGTATTTCATATATGCACATACACAAGTTTATAGTTTTTCTTTATCTTTTACCTTAAAGAAAAGCATGAAGGGGAAAAGTAAAGGTGAACTAAATCTTCTCCTTTCACCTCCAGAAAGGACTAGGGCATGATCTTTTTTTCACTAAAAACAACCAAGGTGTATTCTGTCCTCCTCCAGCGGGTGGATATGGTCAGTCAACTCTACTGCAGGATCACTGTCCTCAGTAGCTTGGTGCCTCCTTGGCAGCAGAAATCAGGAGACCACAAGCAGGTGTTGGGCTCACTCCCTGTCCTTGGTGGTGTCCCAAACTCCACAGGGTGCAGAAAGTCCAGGAAATGAGACATCAGCCACCCAGGTCGAATGGAAAATTTCTGAATGTTAGGGGACACCAGAGAGCTTATGCCTGAAGTCAATGCTCAGAGTGGTTTTTAGGTTTACCTATTCACTCAAAACATTTTGCTCATTCCTGAAGCAGGAAAAAAAATTACAAAAAGAAGAACACAGTTTTTTGTTTTGACAGGCAAGACAACAGTATAATTTATTTCACTTATATTCATCTACTATCATCATCTGTATTTGCTGCATAATGAAAATCTCATGAGATTTTTTTCAGATATCAATCTGGAAAAGGTTCTCCATTGGTTTCTTGGATATATATAGAGGGGGGGTAGTGTTTGCTCTGATGACAGCGGAAAACCGGGCTTTTGCATGCTCCTGCTTTCTGGACCTCTGGACCTCTTAGCAAAGTTGACTTTGCTTCCCATTTCCAGTCCTGCTCAGTGCCTCCTTTCTGCAGAAAGGAACTAGGGAAGTCTGACAGATGTTGCTCCAAGTATCCTCCTGTGAGTGTCCTTTAGGCATCCTGGGAAAGGGAAAGGAACTGGTCATTCTTAGCATTCATGGCAGCTTCAGGACCTCCAGGATTCCACAGGATGCACAAGGAGGCCCAAAGCAAATCAGACTGGATTGCATATTGTACAAACTTCCTGGAGTTCTTCAGGATGTCCAAGTAAACTTTGAAGCTACAATAAGAAGACATACTATATAGTAAGGGACAGGCTTCTGACCAGAGGAGTTAGAAATATATGAAAGGACTCGTGTTCTAAAGCTCGGCTGGGGAGCTAAGCTCTGGTTTTCAGTCACTCCATGATTTCCCTGGAGGAGCTTTGAACAGAAGCAAAGAGGCAGAATTCAGCCCTGTTTGAAGAAGGCTTTCTTACTCATTTCTTTTACTGTATCTGGCTCTTCAATGACTAAGGCTCCTTTTGAAGAAAAGTTTCTTTGACCACCTCCCACCTCTCCCCCTGGAAAAGGATTCTAGAAATATTTGTGGATGCTCAAGACCGAATCTCAATGTCAGCTATTTTTCCCCCTGGCTTTGCTACTCCTCAGATTCTCTTATGGTATTTTTGGAATGAAACCACATATGAAATCCAAAAGGCAAAAAATGTCTGATTTTTTTTTTTCCTCCACAAGTACGTTAGAACCATGAGCAGAGGGAAGAACTTCCTTAGTGGGGATCGCAGAAGAAACTGGACACAAGTAGAGAGGGAGAGGTCAGTTCTATGTATGTACCTGTAAATGCTCATGCTGTTCCTGAGCTGGACATTCTCAACCACAGCACCAGGCTTTCCTGTGCAGAAGACCTGAGTCTCTGAATACAAATTAGTCAGTCACTTTAGGAAGCCCAGTGGCTGCCTGCAGGGTTGGGGAGCTGTATTCCAGAGGCCTGCTCCAATGGGACAGAGCAGAAGTTCATCCTATCCTTTTGATAAGGGAAATACATTAAAACTGTTAGCATTTCATATGGAAAAGCCCAGGTACTAGAAGACAATCGGGTGTGAAATTGGAACAAGTGATTCTTGAGGATCAGCCAGAGACCTTATCTTTAAACTGCATTTTCCTCAATTCCCAGGACAAATACATGCCTTATTAGGCATAAGTAAAAATTACTATTTAAATTTAGTGGAAGGAAAATCAATGGAGGCTGTGCATGTGCTTTGTAGACTCCACAGCTGCACTGAATCCTAATGGCTGCACCTCTTGTTCTCCAAAAAAATCAGTTCCTTGGGATGCAGTGTATTTGGTGGTTTAGTTAAGGAACCTCCTGGAAAGAGAATACAAAGTTGGTTTTTGGCCTGTGCTTCCCTCCCTCTCTCCCTCCCTTCTCTCTCTTCTCTCTCTCTCTCTCTCTCTCTCTCTCTCTCTCTCTCTCTCTCTCTCTCTCCCCTCTCTCTCTGCCTCTCCTTTTCTCCCTCATACTCTCCAACTTGCTCTGGGCAAAATCTTCTCATCAGACTATGGAATAAATTCAAAATGAGTAGCAGAAATGACAACTTATCTTTATTTCAACATGGAAATGTGGTTTCTGCAGATGTTTCCAATGTTCCAAACAGGGATTTCCAAAAGACTGAACATCGCACCGCGGCTGCCGGCATGAAGACCTCTCTGCAGTGACGGTGCTTCTCTATACAGCACATGCACACACACACACACACACACACACGCACACACAGAGGCCAGAAATGTAGTGACTTAAATATTTTCACAAATGAAGATGATTTAAGCTGAAACACACTTTTCTTTCTTGACATAGTGACTGATGACAGTTAGAAGCAGATAATAGGCAGCTGTCTTATGTGTAGAACTACTAAGGATATGGAAGACTCTTAAAGCAACCCAGAGCATCCAGTGGTGGGTGAATCATTCTGGAGGCTGGTTTCCAAGACCACAAGAAATCAGAGTAGCAACCTAGAAAAGATGCAAAGAGCACATAACACATCACAGGAAAATCCCTCTATCCTCCTCCCCAACATACTGAGAAGAGGAATAAGACTGAGTGGCAAGGAAGTGAGACAAAGAAATCTCACGAAGTTGGAAACATGGCTTCTGCTAGAGTCACTTTGTTCATGTTTATTTTTACTTTATAAAATTGTTCTTTAACTTTTCTGTGGGGGAAAGTGGATAGAGTGGCCACAGTATGAGGATGTGAAAAATGCATTCATGTAGTGACAGTTTGCTTAACTATTGCTTGAGGAAACAAGTTATTTGGTTATTCATAGAGGTTGATAAATACTTCTCATTGCTTCATTTTTTTATTTTTAATGATTTTTTGTTTAATTAATTAATTATTTTTGGCAGTACTGGTTGCTACTCTGATTTCTTGTGGTCCTGGAAACCAGCCTCACAGAGCTTTGTGCATGCTAGGCAAAAGTGCTCTACTAGTGAATAATATCCCCGACCCTTATTTTTTAATTTTTTGATTAACACATATTAATTGTACAGATTAATTGGGTTCAGTGTAATATCCCAATACATGAGAGCATACTGAGTAAATCCAGATTCTTATCTCCCATTCTCTTTCCAACCTCTAGTAGTCATTATTCTACAATCAGATCGATTTTTTAAGTTCAAAATATGACAGAGAACATTCAGTACTTTTTTCGTGTTTTGCTTTTTTACTTAATGTCCTCTAGTTCCAACAATTTTGCTATAAATGACAGGATTTCATTCTTTTTCTTTACCACTACTTATTCCATTATTTATACATATCACATTTTCTATATAAGTTCACCTATTGAAGGACACTAGGGTTGGTTGTGTATCTGACTATTGTGAACAGCATCACAATAAACATAGGCATGTAGGTTTCTCTTAGTTATGCTGATTTAATTTCCTTTGTATGTCTACCCAGACATGAAATAGCTAGATTATATGATAGATTTACTTTTAGTTTTTTGAGGAACTTCCACATAGTTCTCCATAATAATTAATTTAAATTTCCACCAACAACATAAAAGAATTAATTTTTCTCTATATTCTCTGCAATATTTGCTATTTTTATTTTGTTTGATAATAGGCATGCTAATTGTGATGAAATAATATCTCATTTTGGTTTCCCTGAATGGCTAAAGATTTTGAACACTTTTTATGTATTTGTTGGCTACAGCTGTCCTCTTTCAAGAAGTGTCCATTCAAATCACTTGCCCCTTTTTCAATTGGATTATTTGTATTTTATTATACCTTAAATTTATAAAATGGCAAGGTAAATTATTCCCACAATCAACTAAAACAGGTCTACTTTTGGATAATAATGTCATTTCTTTAATAAAAAATTTCTGCTCATCTCTTGGTTTCCAGAAATATATAAATGCAAATGTGATCCTTATTCCTACACTTAAATAATTCATAGTCCAGTTGGAAAAAGGACATAAGTCAAGCTGTTGAGGGCCTCTTAGGTAGGTATTAGATGGATAGAAGGATGATAGGCATTACAGGCAATAGGTACATATGCAAGAGCTCAGTTTGCTTTGAGATTTATAAATTGGAATTTTGGAGTGTGCAAAACTATAAGCTAAAGCAAATCATTATTTACTGGGGAAATCAACAAATGCTTATGGATTTGAGTAATATCTTCACGTGTACAGAAATTGCCTTTGGTGCCTTGTGCTCAATTTTTTTGTACTTGAATTACTTTATTTAGCTAAGTTAGAAAAGATGGAAAGTCAAAGTCAGTTTGAGACTTCTCTGCCACCTCTAATCCTGACTGAAAGAGTAGGGTGGGGTGTTTCCATGGAACACTGCACAGAGGTAATTGCTTAGCTGATAGCCTTGTGTTTGCCTTTGAGTTGGGCCGGAGGGTCAGAAATACTTTCACGTTAATTTTTCCTTATTCATCAAAGACAGCTTAGAGTTATAGTCACATCAGAAATTCCTACAAAGAGAACACATTTGGACTAGAATTATATGAAAGTCTTGTAGGATCCCCTAGATGGGAACTTTCTGCATTTTTTTTTTTCTATTTTTGGTGTTGCTGGGGATTGAACCCAGGGCCCTGGGCATGCTAGGCAAGCACTCTACCAACTGAGCTACAGGCCCAGCCCACCTTCTGCATTTTCTACCACCCATTGTTTCTTCCAGTACTGTTTCCCCAATCCTTTCTCCATGTGCTGGGTTCTCACTTTGGAGAACAATATGGTTAATGGATTGCCCAGTATTTTTATGGTGGAAAAGGCAGTTTCCTGGGTTTCTACTATACCTATAATATATACATTATAATATATATTTATATATTGTGAAATCAAATGTCTTAAATACCTGAAACATCAGCCCTTAACCTCTTTATAGCCTTATGCTTATATACTTAATATTTTAAAAGTATGATCTTGTGATTACAGGCTATCTAAACCTCTTTCATAGGAAACGACATTAAAATTTTGATGTTTTGAATCAAGTTTTTCTTTTATCCATTTCTCTCCATAAAATGGGTTAGCAAAATTAAGTTTGGGTTTGGATTCCACTCTCTCTTATATAATCCATAGTTAACAAGGTAAATCTACAAACTTTGATTGTCGTTTTTTTACTTTTTATGGGAAAGAGTAAAGCAGGTACATTAGAAGAAGTCACATTCTTCTCTTCCTTTG
Organism: Glaucomys volans; assembly: GCA_020662805.1. NCBI lineage: Eukaryota > Metazoa > Chordata > Mammalia > Rodentia > Sciuridae > Glaucomys > Glaucomys volans. The sequence continues at coordinate 505,481 of JAJEJO010001918.1, forward strand.
TGTATTTGATAATGATTTAGTATTTCATGCATTAACTAGGTTTACTTATAAGAAAACTGAGGTGGACACTGGGGAGCATTGAGTGTCAAATTCTTAAGTGAATTTGCCTCTGTTGTGCTTTTGAAGAATATGCTTGTCTTGAGAGAGGACTGGACTAGATCATGTGGACCATGGGTGAAATATAGTCCATCCTCAGGACTGCAAGCATTCCTCAATGGTGGAGGGAGGCCAGCCCCACTGTCATGCCTTCTCTTGACATGGATATTCTGGCATCCAAATAAATACTGACTCACTGATCATTGTGGATGATTCACAGAGGTAATCTCTCAGTGTACCGAGCAACCATACCTTTATGTTTCAACAAAAATATCATTAAGTTCTAGTACCATATTGCCTTCATTTCAGGTGTCCTATCACAGGTGACACTTATGCAGGAAGAAAACATGAACATAAGTGGTAATTATAATCATGAAAAAATTAAATGAAAAACCTAGATATAATCTTCCTTTTCAACTCTGATTTAACTTATTTCTATTCTGAAATATTGTTTTCTATCTTACTGATTGGATGAAAATTGTTTTGGTGTTTATAATTAATTTCTCTCTTCATAGGTAAAGTTCATAGTGAATAAAGCATTATGAATTCAACTGCAGGCATAAAATGAGAGAAAAACACAACATATCCTTTATTTATTATCTTTTATTTCTTTTCTGATTTCAGAAGTAAATCAGGCTTGCAGATAGGCACATACATTGTATAAAAGGTAAGAAAATTCATAGATCTCAAACTTATTGGGTGATTAAGAAATATTTGTGTACCTTAGTGCTCTGTAAATCCTAGGAACATTCTGACTACTTTTTTAGTTTTTTGCACTATCAGAAAATGACAGTACAGGCATGTTATCTGTACACTTTAACCCACGACAACGACTTGGTTTGTTCTCTGATGGAACCTGTGCAAGGTGGTTTTGTATGGAAAAAGGATAAGAATTAGGTGGAGAGACTGATGAAGGAAAGATGAATGCTTCTTTCCACTAGACTAGGATAAAATAACTTTTCTATTAGGGAAAAATACACTCTTTTCATTTTTTTTTTCTGGATATTTGTTGGAGGTATGGTTTGGATTTAAAGTGTTCTCCCGCAAATCCTGTATTAATGATGGAATGTTTGTAGGAGAAATGATTGGATTGCGAGAACTGTAACCGAACCAGGTCATCCTAATTTGAAAGGACAACCTGGGTGATTACTGAAGAACTGAAGGTGTGGTTGGAGGAGGGGGATCACTGGGGCTTGCCCTGGAAAGGTTCATCTTGTGACCTCTCCCTACCCCTGCTTCCTGACAGCCCGGAATGTAGCAGCTCTCTCCCGCCATGCCCTTCCAGGCCCAAAGCCCTGGACTCAGCCAATCATGGTTGAGACCTCTGAAACTGGGGGCCCCAAGTAAACTTTGCCTCCCTTAAGATATTTTGGTATAGTATGTTGTCACAGTGATGAAAATCTGAATAATACAGTATGTGTAGGTGGAAAGTTGCATTCGAGTTCAAGAAAAAACAGAAGTGAATAAAATATTGAGCTCCACTGCATGTGACATGGTGGCATGCATTGTCATTGATTCATTCACTATCTTTACCTCCACTCAGCTCTACTCTAGAGCTAATGAGACAGAGAGCAGCTTATCCACCGTGTAAGATGCATGATAAAAGGGCAACTTGAATCCAGGTGAGTCTCATGAATGATCCCCACTCTTCCTCCTACAACTCTGAACTGATAAAACAAGACCAGAATGGCCTGGGTTGGAATCTTGGTGCCTCCATTGGTTCTTTTTAAAAAATAGTGTCAGGGCTGGGGTGGGTAGTTCAGTGGTGGAGCACTAGGTAACTATGAGGTGCTGGATTTGATCCTCAACACTTTCCCCTTTCCACAAAAAAAAAAAAAGAGAAGCCCATGAGTATTTCAAATAGCCCAACAGCAATTTCTGTATGATTACTGAAAAGGTAGCCCTCTTCTTGATGATAATTTGAAATTGTAAATAAAGAGAGTGATGGCCTTTGAAATCAATCTGGACATCTCTGTGGAAAATTACCTGAGCAGTTTCATCTTTGGCATGAGTAGTGGAGGGAGCTGGCATCCCCGGAGATGCACACACCCAGCGCCAGGTCTAGCCAGCACCCACTGGCAGCAGTTAGGATGGAGCTGCTGAGATTTTCCTAAATTGTAAAAATCTGAGAGTTACATTTTAGAATAGTCTTTTCTTCTAGTTCTTTTTTATTGCCTTGTTATTGCCTCAGGAAAGCGGTAACACAAAAGATCCTTTTACCTTTTTTTATTTAAAAAGCAGAATCCAAGAGGGAGTTGTCTGGCTATGTTCATGGAGAAAAATTTGTAGCTGATCAGTACTCATCCTACCAGTAAAAGCCCCATTACAGTAAGCAATTTCATTCATTTCAGCTTATAAATGCAAGAAAGTGGTGTAAACATGCTAATAGATAAAAAGAAGCTGGGTTCTCACTTCATTTAATTTTATAAAGAAATCATAGTCACGTGAGCTCTGATTTCATTCTATTTCATTAAGTAAAATAGTCTTTGCTTGTATAGAGAACACACTATCCCATCCCCTCCAAAACCTCCACATTTTATAGTATATCTGTTCAACTTAATTTCAAACTCTTTTGAAATCCCTGTACTGTGAACTATTTTACAAAGAAATAAAATTGACAAATAACTTGAAATCACTCAAAAATTGTGTTTTTATTTTCTTTTGTCACTTTGAGATGGTATGTTTATTACTTCTTTCTACCAAGTGCCTAAACAGATTGATTGGCATATAGTAGACAGACAATAAATAATAGTGAGAAAGAGAAAGGATACAAACCACATACAAAACTTATGATTTAAAACACATCATTAGCTACCACAGTAGTGTCACTGCTCTTTGCCCCTGACCTTCTCTGGAAGTAACTCTGCCACCCTTCAGAGTATAGTCCCGTTTCAGTAACTTTTTTTTGCTGCTGTGACCAACATACTTGATAAGAACAATGTTAGAGGAGGAAAAGTGTATTTGGTGCTCCTGGTTTCAGAAGTCTTAGTCTGTAGTCGGCCAACTCCATTGCTTTGGACCCAAGGTCAGGCAGGGCATCATGGCACAAGGGTGTAGAGGAGGAAAGTAGCTCAGGACATGGCAATCAGGAGGCAGATAGGGCAAGAATGTTTTGCTTACCAGGGACAAAATACATGCCCCAAAAGCATGCCCTGAGTGACCTACCTCGTCCAGTCACACCCTCCTGCCTACAGTTACCACCCTGTTAATCCCTATCAAGGGATTAATCTCCTGATTGGGTTATAACTTTCATCACCTACTCATTTTGCCTTTGTACCTTCTTTCATTTTCTCACACATGAGCTTTTGCAGGGATACCACATATCCAAACCTCACACCAGCCATCTCAGCCTCACCTGGGAGCATGTCAAAAATGCAAATTCTTAGGCTGACTACAAATCTTCTAACTCAAACTCTGGAGGAGGGATCCAACCATTTGTGTCTTTACAAACCCTCTAGTAGATTCTGATGAAGTTTGCATGTCACTGAGACAACCCTATCCATGCACCATTGCCTTCAATCCAGCATACCCACCACGTCTTGAGTCTCCTTACTCCCCTGGAGGTGCAGTGCTGCTTCCATCCCTCTAATCCCTGTTGCTGGAGGTGGGCTAAGGCTCTTTGCTTATATTTTTAGATCTTGATAATCATCATTCCTGCTACAGAGATAGGGAAGGGGAGCCATTAGTCACTAATGCTTCACCTAGGACCTTTTGCATGTTGCAGACTGATAATCAGAAGAACATCTTTATACATAGTATGTATCATTTATAATTATGTTTAGGATCAAGCCCCAAAGCCCATGATGGACAAACAGAACAGGAAGAGGTCAAGAACAGATGGTTCCATGGGCAACAATGCTCTGCCCTACTCTGAGATGAGGCCACCTTTTAATAGAAGTCCTGAACAGTGTCCACCAGTGGCAAGCAAAGGTGGGCTAAATGGAACCTGATAGATGGGCACAATCCAAAGGAAGTTAACACTAGTTGAATGCTCACATGTAGAAACAGATGTGAGGAAGAAGATTGATGTTGTTATGTATAGCATTGCTCCCAAAGACTTTAAGTTGTTCTTTACATACTATTTTAGTCAATTTCTGCTAAAGTTCATTGTCACTCAAAACTTTGCTTCATTTAGATTTTGTAGGCTTAGATGTGGTGATCTCCATTTTATTTTGTTTTGACAAACAGTTTTAAAATTGATTTGCTCAATAAAATGAGAGAATACAATGAGATCAGTACATTGGTAGTAATGTGAAATCTCTTTACCACCAAACATTACTATAAAAATAGACCAGTCCTTTCTGCACACATTCAGTGCACACACACACAGTGAGAAAATTAGTTATTCAATAATATAGTCAGGAAATAAAGTGAAACAAAATTTAACTCTTGTTCTCTCTCTCTTTCTCTCTCTCTCTCTCTCTCTCTTTGGTGTTAGGGATTGAACCCAGAAGCTCTCAACCACTGAGTTACATCCCTGGCCTTTTTTATATTTTATTTTGAGATAAGTTGCTTAGGGTCTCACTAAGTTGCTGAGATTAGCTTTGAACTCATGATCCTCTTACTTCAGTCTCCTGTGTTACTGGGATTACAGGTGTGAACCATTGGACCCAGTCCACTCTACTATTCTTTCACTGTATTCTGGTGTAATGAAATAAAAACATTTAAAATAGAAGAGATGCTTGTCACTAATTCAGAGACAATAATTTCTCCCTAAGAATCTATTTTCAATTTTGAATAACCACTCACAAATAATAAGTGAATAAAATAAGGCAGTGTGAATAAAAGTAACCCAAAAACTGGAGGAAAAGGTATGACTTCCATTATGCCCTAAATATAATAATGGCAAATTCAATGCAAACCTTTTAAAAGACAATAGTGCAGGAAAAGCCTGAACAGCTTCCTCACCTGAGATGTTCACAGACATTTCTGGAAGAAGCATGTGAGCTGCCAGAGTAGAAGTTCACCTTAGCCAGCTGTGGATACTGTGGGGTCCTGAGAAGAGAGGTGGTCAGCAACAGCTGGCGATTTATGCACTGACCAGTAGGGTGAACAGAGGCTTCTCTGTAGTGACTCACAGTTCACATCACTATTATGTCTTCAGGTTTGTTGAGAAATCTCACTTACAAACTTCACTGCAGGCTATTGACCTTAGTCAACCTCCCTGGTGTGAGTGTACCAGAAAGAGCCAGTGTGCATTTCTAGGACCCTCAATAATGGGTGAGTCTTGGGCAAGACTGGAGATGTTCGAGGGAAATTAGAGTGGAAATGTGACAAACTGCAGCCCTCTCATACAGCTCCAGTGTCACTTGGTGTCTACAGGACCTCCTTTCAGGATCCCCTTGCACACCAAAATCTAGGGATGCTCAAGTCCCTTATATGAAATGGTATATTTACAAATAACCCATGTACATTCTTCTGTGTACTTTTAATCACCTCGAGTACTTATAATATCTGATACAATGTAAAATTGGATAAATAGTTATTGTACACTATTGTTTAGGAAATAATGAGAAGAAAAATGAACACCTTCAGTACAGATGTGATTTTGTTTTTTAGTATTTTTGGTAAGCAGTTGGTTGAATCCATGGACACAGAGGACTCTATATAGATCAGGGGTTGTGATGTTGATGGACCTTGGAAGAGAAAAAAGAGCAGGAGAGAAGAAAGCTGGCTTTGGTGGGAATCATGTGGCCATGCCATCCCTGCTCTGCACATGTGGAATGCAGGCGCATTCCACACCCACCTGTCTCCTGCAGTTCTCTAGAAGTCATATTGTACACTGGATCAGGAACTGGGCCAGGGAAAGCAGTGTGGGACTAGGGGCTGGGGCTGGTCTTAAAGCTTGGTTACTTGTAGTGCATTCAAGGACCCACAGCAGGGGTATCATTTGGAACTGGCTAGAAATGCAGACTCTAGGCTACTCCCAGACACAGAAAATCAGGGTATTATCAATCCACAGAGGAGCCTGGCCACTTTGAGATTCAGCAGGTACCAGACTGAAGTATGCAAGACTACAGAGACTACAGCAGGGTTAAATATGACTGGAGGTGATTCTCTTGCTGGTCTTCCTGACAACTTTCTTAAAGTTTTAATACACAATACAGGAAAACTTTAAAACTTAAAACACATCTGATGACTCAGAAGAAATATAATTACCATTCATTTTATTTAAGAGAAGTTACCACTATCTTATTCAAACAGGTTTCCCTTCTCACTCCTTAGAATCAACTATTGCCACCTAACTATGTAGTAGAAGAAACACGTTACTGTGCTTTTTACCTGGCAGGCAGTTGATTCAAACCCCAGCATAAACTGGCAGGGGACATCATCACCTCTTTTCCACCTTACTGGCTTCTGAAACCGATGAGTGACAGGTCTTTCCCTTTGGCCATTGTCTACAAAAACTACTTAGAGATCATTCAAAGGGCCTCACAACTATCTACAGATTTCCAAAAGAACAGGATGAATGGATTAAACTGACTGTTATAACCAGAGGAGCTTAATTAAATGAATTGGTACAAAATATACAAACACCCCCATTTTTACTTACAGCAGCTCGCCTACTCCCTGCTATAAATACCTCCCCAGGCCCTTTGGAGTCTGTGGACATGGATATCCTGCCATTTCCTCTGCTAATCTCTCATTGTTTGGGGGTCTGGCCAAGTGCCACAACGGAAAAGTTGCCATGTTTGTTGATTTTTACATGCATGCTGTCCACAAAGTAATGATTACTTCCTGGAGGGCTGCTGGGCTCACCCTACCGTTAACCATTGATTTATTCTAGTAGCCATAGATTATGCATATTTAATGCTGAAAATTAAGTTTCAGAGATTCCCCCCACTTCATATGTATCCAGCTTAGTTAAAGGGATGTTTTAGTTTTCCCCTACCTCTGATCAAAGACAAAGAAGGACAGGAACTCATTAAGAATAGTTGTTTCCCTATGTGTCAGAATACTCATTCTCAAATTAATTTTGCTCAACATGTTTCCCATATCTAAACTAGAGACAACTCCTAAGATGTGGATTTTATCCAGAAAAGCCTTGTACTTTACAAAATTATTTTTGCTTCATTATACCCAAGTGTCCAAACTTTCGTGGCAAAAGAAATGACTGTTTAGCTTGGAAGACTCTACAGTATAAGAAGATGAAAGTCGGGTTACAGTGTGGGTGTGTGAGGGAGTAACAGTGGCCTTCAGAAGATGAAGTGTTAATGTAGGGAGGATGGAGACCAGCCGCTTTTCATCTCTGCAGAGAACAGACCAGAGGAAATGGGCTCCCATGCAGGAGCAGAGTTTGTGGGAGTTGTAGGCACCACGAATCATGGCAGGGAGGACCAAGGCCAGAAAACGAGGAGCCTGCAAGATGTCTAAAAGAAATTGGGAAATGTTCTGAAATTTGTTAATGTACATGGTATAAATCCTGAATTGTGATAATTCTTAAATACACCATTCAAATATTTAATTTAGTGTCATATTATGATTGTCCTTTTCAGCAAATCTCTGCCTATAATGTACAAATCACTGTGTCAAATATGGTTCAGGAAATCTTCTAGCCCCATGGCAGCATGGAAAGAGAAAAGCCTTTGGAATCAGAAAAAAACCTAGGGTTTAATTTCAGTTTTGCAACTTGTCCCCTTTGTTTCCTTGCATCCACTATCCAACCTCTCTGACTTTAATATGCTTATTAGTGAAATGCCTACATTATACAGAAATCATGACCATTGAAAATCATACATTCAATCTATTTGTGTTTCCTGGTACAGTAGCAGGTACATTTTAAAGCATCTAATACTTGCAGTGGGAACCCATTATGATATATGAGGCTCATTAGTGCAAGGGACTGTTGATTACTTTATTTGTGATACTAAGCTTTCTGTTTTACACTTTAGGAACTGATAAAGTAACTTGTATAAGGACATAAAGCCAACAAGTGGTGAGATGTGATCCAATATGAAGCAATCTAAGAATACTGAGAATGCATATGTCCACATGTACTATTGTTAAAATTCATGTTTTTCAAAGCTCAGGTTCTCATGTCTATCAGACTTCATTTGTGTGCATTGTATGTGCCCCTCTCTTTACTTTCTTGGGAATGGAAGTTGCTCATCACTAGGCTCAGAGACATACCAGTAAATCTGCTTGAAGAATCTCTGAGAAATTATCAGAACTCTTTGCAATAAGGATAATATCTTGAACTTTTTAAATCTGTGAGATTTTTCATCAATTTCTATTATTTTATCAACTGAGTCATCCAAAAATTTATTGACATGCTGTGCTAGTGATGCTGAGTACAGACAATTTCTGCCTTGAGGATGTTCTGCCTCATGAAAATGAAGCACATCAACAAAAAGATTGTGATATAATAATATGAATGACATAAAGCTTGAAGAAGTGGCAAATTGGGAAAATATTTCAAAGAAGTTACATTTGAGTGGGGTCTTTGTATTGTAGCAGAGTAGACAAAGACTTGATAAACATTTTTAAAATTCTAAAAAACTAACAGGTGTATTTATAGGCCATCTTAATATCTGATGTACTGTAATCAGATCCATGATAATTTACTAAAACTAAAATAATTTAATGAAGAATTAAATCAGAATGGGGGAACAAAGTTGATCTACTACAAAAATATTACCATTAATTTTTCACTAAAAAAATAACCAGTGAATAGCTTATTATTTTTAGAAAATTCACTTTTTAAATTGTGAACACTAAGAAAATTTTCTTGTAGATCTACAAATAAGGGAAGGAAAAAGGCACAGATGTAGTACTTGGGATAGCCAATCAGTACATTCAGCAATGCTTGACTCATTCACATTTTTCCTTTCCAAGATGTTTCTACATGTTAGTTGGCCTGGAAACTTCCAGATGATTATGGGAATTATTTCTCTACTATATACACTTAGCTCAATTGTGTGTGTGATAGGGGAGCTTCTGGGTATTGACCCCCCAACAGTATCTACCACTGACTTACAGTCTTGGCTCTTTTATTTTTAAATGTGAGACAGGGTCTTGCTAAGAGGGTTAGCTTTGGACTTTGAATTTGAAATTCTCCTGCCTCAGCCTCTTGAATAGCTGAGATTCCCAGAGTATGCCATCATGTCTCCCTTCAACTGGTCTTGTTAGTACTTTAGAATGCTCAAGTAAATTTGCCAGTCATTTGACTCACAGCCACAACTTAGTTGCTGTACCAAATAATTTTGCCTCAGGAAAATGTCCTGAGGTAGCCAAAATTAAAAGTAGAATATTAAATTTAAAAATAATTAGTCAAATACACAACCCTTTTATATGTGATCAAAAAACGTAAATGTAACAATGAAATGAGTGTGGACATTAAGAGAATAGTACTATTTGTTACTGATCACTTGTTAAGAGCCTAGCAACAATATCCTTGAGATATTAGTAGTTCCAGCTTTTGTTTGTATCCCAAGGACATTAAAAGAAAAACATGATTCTGCAAGTTCTAATTATATCAGAAAGAAGTGATTAACAGTGTCAGGAACTATTTTCATAATGGGTTTAGAGTTTAGGTTTAAGTACTGACATTGGTAGCCGTTACAGTTCTGTCATTATTAGGAGTTTTGAATATTATCATTACAGTGCATTTAGTATGCAGGAGCCTGAATAGGAAGTGAATGATTTTTATTTGACCAAGTGCATACTGGGTTTGGGTAGGAGTTTGCTGAACTTGTTTAAATACCATTCAAGTAAACTAACTTTCGACAACTCTGATTCCATCAAATATATCACATTTTATATCCCTAAAGGTGGGATTTTGTTCCCATGATTTAATTTTCCAACTTGTGCAATTTGCTGCAAATCCATTTTTCCATGTAGATTTTCTACTTTTTCTTCTTACATCTAATTAAGCAATATTTGTTTTAAAAATTTTATACTGTTCCAGTAGCTTGTGTGATAACATAAGTGATTATCATTTGCTTTCATAGATTCAACATAATAAAGTGAGCTAAGTAAAAGTATTTTGACTACCAATAACAGGACCATTTTTAGTGCTCAGAAAGTATGATTTTTTTTTGCTAAAGGGATATGCTATTGAACTATCACCACAATGTATTTCTTGAATGTGACAGTACTATCTTGCTAAATTAAAAAAATAAGGGGGCAGTTTATTACAATCTAAAACATAAAATAATGCTTGATATGTATAATGAACACTATTTATCTCTTATTTAACACAAAAATAATTATTTGTATAGTCATTTGGTACTAATCACAAAGGAAATAAAGTCTGAAAATATTATACAAGCAATAAATTTTAAATCAAAAAGTTTATTGTAAAAAAAGAACCTCGAAAATTATTTTTTAAAAAAGAAACATTGATTTCACAATTCTTCAGGTTGTATATAGGCATAGCTATAGACAACATCTCACTTTCATACAAAACACATTCAATCATATAAAAATAAACACAAATTTACATTGACTCATCAACTATACAATTAATTAAAAAAGGCACTTGGAAGGGATGTTGTATTATTGCATCTGTCATATGCATTTAAAATAGTTTCAGTTCATTACTGAATTTCTAAGAATCTTCTCTTGCACTTATTCCCATTTTACTTAATTTCAGAAAATCATTAAAATTCTTTCAAAGACTAATATTTGGAGCATGTACCAGGAATGTTCAAAGCTAGTCTTTCTCTCCTCTCCCAAGGCACATGTGGCAAAAACAAAACAAAAATACTTTTAATACATTCTCCTGTGTTTTGTTCTTGTTCTTATTTTTTTCTCTTTCTTAAAATTACAGTTTAAAGCATTACATGTAATAAAAAAAAACGCTGTAGTTCAACGATGGCAACCAGACATTAGACATATAATGAAGTAAACTTGGAATACTTTATAAGGCACCTGAGATAGCGACTGGCAAATCTTCTCCCTATAGGAAATTCTATTACAAACTCTATTACAAAGCAATACTGTTCCTCTCAGTTGAAATGATTTGGCAGCAATGTAAATCTTTGCATGCTTTCTTAATAAGAAAGGATGCAGTGTGCTTTTTGCTTCATCTTTGAAGAGAAAGTTCCTTGTCTTTTATCCTTTCGATCTAGCTGTCAGTAAATATATAGTAATTTTAAACTTCACATGGAAAGGATTAACTTTAAACACATGGACTCCACGCTCTTGCAGCTCTTAGTGTGTGTGTGTGCACGCATGTGTGCACGTGTGTGTATGTGTGTGTCTATACATATTATTTGGTTGGTAAGCACAAGAGAAAATGCCTTTGGACTTTTATTTGTCATTTGGTGTCGGAGTGAAGAAATGCATTCTGTTCGAGTAAACATTGATTGCGTCACTCAGTGTGCTACACAGCAGCCAGATTCCTCATGTTTGTGCAGAAGAGACATTCTGGAGAAGGTTTTGGAGCAGTTTTTGCACTGGTATTTCTTTACATCAGAATGGGTCTGCAGATGAGCCCTCAGGTTTGACCTGTCTGCAAATGCTCTGTTGCAGTGAGGGCAAGAAAAAGGCTTCTCCCCTGAGGGTGGGGGTAGGGGATAAAAAAAAAGACAGTCAGTGTTTTTAGAGGAAACATAAAGTCAAATAATGTTAATGAATATCAATCACATTTTGCCAAAGGAATGAGAAGTAGCAAAACCTGATTAAATTCCCCATAATAGATACATATGTTAATATCTGACCTTTTAAGATAAAATTTGTATGAAAATCATAGCCGGAGTAGTATTAATGCTGCCATTCATGCAGAAATAATTCATGAAGTTCTAGGACTTTCACTTATTAACGCTTTCTGCTTCAGCAGGTGCAGTTAATGCTGAGTGCTTCCCAACATTTCCCAATATTTCCCCTTTTCCCTCTTTCTGTATTGTGACTAAGGCCAATATAAATGCCTTAACTCCCTGCAGGATGATTCTGTGCTAAGAATAAAATATTCAGCAGCAAATGAAACAAAAGATGCAAACCAAATTCCATTCTAACCATCCAACTCACTAAGTGGTGAGAGATTTCACAGCCAGAATGTAATAAACAGAAAACTGTGAAAAAAAAAACTTTACCTACTTGCCAAATCAATTGATTAGGATAGCAACGTTTGTATTTGCTGATTACTGGGGGCAGTTTCACAGAACACACATTCAAATATATCTTCTCTGATTTTCTAACTGATCTTTGAGACCAAACCTCCTGCATCTACTTTCCAAAGTCTAAATGCTGTTTGCAGTCTCTGGAGCAGAGGTTGTTAGCAAGAAGTGGAGCACCTGGTGCTTGTAATAAGTTTTTGAGTAGTCAGGAAGTAGCTATCAATGATCAACCATCATGAAAAGCACTGTCACTACTCCATGCAAATCCAATAGCCAGCCCAGAGCGTCATCTATCAGAAAGCAACATTCCTGTCTACATTTTTCTCTTACCAGTGTGAGTTCTAATGTGTCCTTGAAGCAACCAGGGTCTGGAAAATGCCTTGCCACAGATCTTGCAGACACAAGGTAATGTGTGGGTCCGAATGTGCATCTTAAGGGCGCCCAGGCTCACATATTCCTTGTCACAGTATTTACAGCTGAAAGATTTCCTAGACTGGGCATCGCAGTGCAGCTGCTTATGTTTGGCCAGCCCAGAAAAAGTTGAATAGGTCTTATTGCATAAATTGCACTGAAACTTTTCAGCTTCAATGGCATGGGGATCTGAAAGCTTGGATTGCAGTCTTTCCTCTTCATCACTAATGGGGCTTTCTGAGCCACTGTGGTCCTTAGATGAGGTGTCTGATGGAGGAGGGGGGCTCACTCGCCCCAAGGATGAGGGGTATCCAGAAAGAGGAGAGAGACCATTGGGCAGTGGGGAGTGGAATGGAGCTGTCGTAGTCCACACGGTAATAGGGCTGTATGCTCCGGAGCTGAGGATCTCTGGTTTTGGTATGACGGGCATGGGGTAACTCTCATAGAGATATGGGGAAATGATCACTGGGGGAAAGAAAAGGAAAGAAGAGTAAGGTAAAAATAACTAAAAAAAAAATACACACAATGAGAAAACATTTGACAACCCACAAAAAACTTTAAAATGAAAATAGATTGAAGCACAAAATATTGATAAAATATTGCATTTGCACTATGGCATCTGTGTAGCTATTGTACTTAATGCACACATAGTCTGACAGCTGCCCTGAGCAATCCCATGCTCTGTCTTAAGGGAGTGCAGTCAGCCAGTGCCTTCACTGTCTCCACTAAGGAAGAAGAAAAATCTCAATATTTTTAAACATATGGAAAAGTTGTCTTTCATTTTATGCAAGGACTATTTACATGTTACAAGTGTAGGCACAAAGATATGCATAAACCTAGCTGCCTTCTAAAGGAATGGCACTTGTTACATGAAAAAGCAAGAATTCAACATTTATGTTTTATGTTCATCTTGTACATATTTATTACGTGTGTATATACAAGCGTCAGAAAATGAAGCTGCAAGAGTCAAAGGAGGTTTTTCTTGTCCGTTAAGAGTTCAAAAAAGTTTTGAATTAAAACTTACCCTAAATGATCAAAAGAATAAAATGTTGTTTTAGGGCAGTGCTGAAAAGGAAAACAGCTCAGCCTTTTACTCTTTTGTAATAGCATTTGAGTAGCAGCACGTTTATATTTACAAATTTATAGATACATAGTTACAGATAGACTTTTTCTTTTCCTTTCTTTCTTTACCTGTGTGTGTGTCCAGTTCGCTGTAGTTTGGCTTTTTGGAGGCGTTGAAGTGTTTCTTGACCAGGAAGGAGCGCGGCATCTTGCCGGCGGGTCTGGAGGCGCCCGGCGCGGATAACGGTCCGGCGGGAGGACGCGGCTGGTCCCTACAGCATCGCGGCCGGTGGGGCTCGGCAAGGGCCGCGCTCAGGTGCGGCAGGCGACGGGCCGGCGCCTCTGAAGTCACCCGGCTGCCTTACGAACTGAGCCCGTTTGGGCTGGGAGGGGTTTTTTTCCTCTCTTTTGCAAGAAGGATCCAATCACAGCAGAGAGTTTCGGATTTCAACTCCTCCCCCTGGGACAGCTGTGAACAGAGGAAGAATCTGTTGTCAGACTAAATTATTCTGGTTCAAAATGGACTGTTTTTCTGGATCTCAGTGAAGAGAAAAAGAAGTGTTTTAAGAATTTTTGAGAGAGGGGATTTCATTTCTTTATTTCTGCCAGTTATTCGTGCTCTCTAAGACCTAGATGGTCGAAGGAGCTGCGATTTCTGCCTGGAACCGGGCCTGGCTTCCAGATGTGGGGTACCGCGTCTGCGAAGGGACTGCGTGTCCGCCAGAGGAAGGAAAGGCCGTCCTCCCAGATACCGGGTCGGCCTCTGGTGTCCGTGAGAGCCTATATTTGGAAGTGGCATTTGGAAGTTTTATTTGCACACGGACCAAATAATGAACTCTTGGTTTTTGAAAAAAAGTAAGGTAGAAGGGTGAAGACAAAAGCGTCGGTGAGCTGGGAGGGCGCTCCTGCAGCCTCGCGGCCCGGGCCTGAAAATGTCCCCGCGTGCGCTCTAGTGCTCAGGACCCACTTCATGTCCCCCAAGGCTCTGGCAAAGCCTGAGGCGCTTCCTTAGGGAAACTGAGTAATCTTGTCACCTTATTAGCTACGGTGGCTTGAAAGAAATGCCTGTAGCCCATCAAAGACCTGCTTATCCGAGGAACTGGAAAACTGCAAAGATGAAAAGGAAGGCTGGCAGAGAGGGGAACAATAGGTAAACTGTCATAGGAATCATGGCAAGTTCTCTCACGACCCCCTTTGACAAGAGTTTGTATCTTTTCATGTATCACAATGTATTTTAATGAAATAACAAAACCATTTATGAGTTTTTAGAGATGATTATTTAAAAATATTTATCTGGTTTTTTGGTGCTGTTTTCTTCAGTGTAAAAAGTCATCAAAATTCTTCTCACTGTCTGCCAATTTTTTTATTAAAAAATAAAAGGATATCCTTTTTGAGTACTTTTTGGTTAAAGTTTAAGAAAATAGTCTAGCAACCAGCAAAAAAACACTTTCATTTTGTGTATAGTATTAAATCTAAAAATACTCTAAAGTATGACCTTTTAAAAATAAAATTCCAACCATATTTTTCAAGCATCTCTATTTCGCACTTTCCACCCTACCTCTTGCTCAAAGAAAAAAAGGAGAGAAGAAGTTCGCATGAAGACCACCCTACTCTTGTTTCTAACAGGTGCTGGAAGAAAAAAGTGAAAAAGAAAATAACAGTGGTGATGTCAAGACTTGTAAAAGAAAAGTGCATTGTCAGACGCATAACTTCTTAATCTTGGGATGAGAAAACAAGTATGTGCTAGGGGAGGGTGGCAGGGGGGGGAGCCCACAGTCTTCCTGAGCTCATTTCAAGGATTCCTCTTTTTCCTTCCAGCAGTAACTTATTTAAATGTCAAACAGAACCAAATTTAGATGAATCCTTATGTTAAGGGAACATATCTGTAGGAAACAGGAAAATATGAATACACATTAAATTTCACCACCAACTATAACCTGGAATATCAATCAGAGCCAAACTTCTGAGCTTGTGGGTTTTATGAGGGTTTCTTTAGATTTAGGCACCAGGTTTATTGAAACAGGAATCCTTACCCTTTCCATCCCATTTTCTGCAAAACATACATTTAATTAGAGATGAAATATAGTTAAGAAAGCACAAATTATCATGGGCATTTATTCCCCCCTTTCACTTCATACAGCCTATTCACAACAGAGAAGAGTATTAGAGAATGTTTTGGTATTTTCTGGTAGTTATAACACATAATGTAATCTGCTAAAATGTGTAAATTTGCCATCTGTTTAAAAAGGGTAGCAGTAACTCACTATGCCTGGAAAAAAAAACAACTTTGAATTTGAATCGCAGAGGCTTAATCCAGCTGAACCTCCTCCATAGGTACCTAGGGTGGGGGGTTACACCCCATAAATCAGAGTCAGAATGCCCCACCTACTGCAATGAGTGGAGGGTGCTCAGGATTGTGGTTGAGACGTACCATTACGCAGATCCGCGTGCTAGCTCCTCAGACCTGTACCTGTGTGAGGTCTGGTCGGCTGTCAGATCAGGGAGAGTCTGCGCGTTGATAGCGTGAGTCACTCTAAACAGGTGCTCTGCTCAGACACAGCAGAGGGCACTTGGCGCCTGAATGATGTGTTAAAAACGCAAGAAGGGAAGTCAAGGGCACACCCAAAGGCCAGCTGTGAGGACTGTGCTAAGACAAGACAAGGAGGCCTCCTTCCTGCCAGCCAGAGTGCTCATTTGGACCAGCTGGCCTTGGTCAGTGAGTGAAAGATTCTCTCTGGCTCAGGGGCGGAAACCTTTGCCCAGGCAGACATTGGGTATTAAATATTTCTTTTTAAAATCAAATAAAAGGCAATCAATGATTGAGGAAAAAAATGAACAAAATAACTTGAGTAGCTTTTACTAGTGCAAGGAATTCATCCTGGGTTGGTGAGAAACTGATGTTACATAACTAGGCGGATTGGAGAAGTTAATTATAAAAGATGAGGTGTTAGTTCTGAGAGATACAACCCAGCCAGGGTGAAGCCGGGAGCACAGACTCTGCCTCAGGGCTCTTCACAGTTTAATGTGAAGTAGTGTGGAGAGTGAGGAACTCCAGTGGCCTTTCCTATGGGGTCTTACAAAATGCTCCCTGGGCTTCAGCCCCACCGGAGGGTACTTTCCTTTCTGTATCTTCTATGGGATTGATCATTTGTGCTGTATGAGCCCATAAGATCCCCATGTCATCTAACTCCTTAATTGCTATGTGGCTTGATAAGTCTCTGACTTGACCTGACAGTCTCTGACCTAACAGTCTCATTTCCGGTATTTTCTGAAGAATATGAACAAGATAACCCGAGGAAAACTCTGAAAGTTAGAATTCTAGGACATTTCCACAGGCTGGATGGGCCCATGGGTTTTCTTCTGGACCCTGTCTTCTTCACAAAGACATCTTCTTGCCTTGATAAATAGGAAAAAACAAAACAAACAAACAAACAAAAAAACATTAGATTCATGAGGCTTGGGGATGCGCTTTGTATTTACTTTCGTGGGTATTTGTGTTTACATTTAGGTATTCAGGTGTTTTAAAAGCAGAGGAGGTGCTGACTACCACATTTAGGAAATGGCATCACTGGAAGAAGCTGCTACAGCCACTGGGTACTGTACCTCCCCAAATGAACAGTGTCTCCTAGTTTCAACCCTTGGCAGGTTGTAGGGTCAAGTTAGCTCCCTTGAATGATATGAAGTTATAGAATGCCATTAGTGTGGTTGTGATCTCTGAATATTGTACTGTACTACTAAATTTAAACATCAATTTAAATAGGAACATGTTAATTAGAGTAACTGAAGTTTGAATAACAGAAATGAGACCAGTTTTAGTTTTGTATGTGAATGTATCTGTATATACACACAGATATGTATTTACATTTGCATTCCTAATTCACAATTTAACTCAGTCTCAGAAGAAAGTAAACCATTCCCTAAAAATATAGAAATGAATGTCTCCTTTTAGTGCCTGGGTTTCTCTATCTGTAAATTTTGTTTAATGGTCATCTTTAATTTTTTTCAGAATGATTAAAATTCAAATATTTCCCAATATAAAAGGGAAATTTATCAGAGTGAGCATAGAATTGTGCTGGTGTATTGTGAGTGAGGAGAGACTGTGAGGGTGTGAATGGAACTCACATACACACTCAACATACATAAGCATATCTATTCAGTGATGCCAAATAGGAACGTGTGTGCACATGCATGTGTGTGCATGTGTATGTGCACACACCTGTCTAAATTAAGGTGAGCAACAATTGTAACAAAAAATGATATCAGAGTGCCCCCTGCTCTTTAGGAGTCCCCATTATTTCCTGTGTATTCTTATAGCCACAGTCACCAGGCTAACAGCACTGACCTCCCTGGAGATGGCTCTAATTTTATGATCAGCTCAGTTAGTTCCATCAGATATGATCTTCAAAGTTTTGAGGTAGTTTTGAACAGAAAGCCTTGTTTACCTTGAGAACAGCATTTTAATGAGATCTATTTTCTGCCAAATCACTTGTGTTTGGAATCTTATTACTAGTTGTGTTTTGATGATTTTATTTCCCTTTGGGTGGCTTTGATATGGTTAATACATCATGCACAGTAAAATATATTCATCCATCAAGTGTTCTGGTTGTACCTTATGGAAAGTGGTGATGATCTTATCTGAAAAAATGAGTAAGAAAGACTGTGGAAAATGTTGAATGTATCTGTATTTTATACAACCTTTCAGGGATATGTGGTTGCAAAGAGACCCCTATTGGTCAGTTTTGGAGTACTCATCGCTTTCTTTTCTTTTCCCTAACTTTTTAACGAGGTCTGCCACCTAGTGGAAAATGGATTGATTTGCTTATACTAACTGACATGACCACATTTGAATTGCCTCAATTTCAGATGAACATTATTTAAGTTTTTAAAAATATATTAAAATACATAAATTTATTAAAATAAATAAAATTCACAAAATTAATGTGTAAAAAAATTAATTTTATTTATAATTAAAATTGAAATGTTTGTAGAAATATGATATTTATAGAACAAATTCTGTTCACTTTATAAAACAGGCAAGTAATCATCAGTCTGAACAACTATGGAGAATGAAGTAGGCAAAAACATTTAGAATCATACAAAAAACTAAAGTCACATGACTCATTTCCTGTATTCCCATAATGATCTATGAGATTAAAAAGTATATTAAAGACAGGGAGCCAAGTCTGAGTGCAGTTCTCCAGGGACATTCAGAATGAAAGCCAGGATGGAGTCAGGATTTGTACTGATTCCAAGGCTCATGAACTTGACCTGAAGGCTGTACTACACTACTGAGATCTGTGGAGGTAGCTGAAGCACAGTTAGTAATCATTGGTTTGAGGAATTATGGTTAACGATAAGGACCACCACTCTTGAATGACTAATGTGAGCTGGCCATTATACCAAGTAATTCACATGCATTATTTTAATGAATCCCTCAAAAACTATTAATCTTAAAAGCAGACATTATCATTATTTACAGAAGAAAGGAAAATACAAACAAATTAATGTCTTGGTTTAATCACACTGCTAGTAAAGAATGGACAGAGAATGGATTTGTATCTGGATCAATTTAATTTAAAAATCCTATGTATTCACTACTATAATACCCATAATAACATGTCATGAGGGTGATTTCTGTCAAACATGACCTGAGAACTTGCCTTCCTACTCCTTTTCCCCACTCTGAGATTATTTATATGTGGAGATTCTAATCTGACACCACCACTCATCATTACATCTGCTCTGGGGCTCTTTTTTTCCTAAGTGACCAGGGTCATGGTTGTTTGATTTCAGATGGATGCCACTTGCCTCCAGGTTTTGGGTGTGACTTCTTAGAGACATGTGGAATAGAACCCTGAGTACTTAACTAAAGGTAGCTGGCATTGTCTTTTGGTCTGCCAAAAAAGGAGCAGATCATTCATTCTTATTCTGTAAGTCTCATATGGCATTTGAAAATAGAAGCAGTAATCTGTTACCTCAGAACTTAATCGTATTATGTGGGGAAAATAAACCCCATGAAGAATAATGTTTCCAAATATAGTGGAAGAGGTTTGTCACCTGAACCTTTCTCTGTCTTAGTCAGCTTTTCCTCTCTGTGACCAAAATTCCCTAGAAGAACAACTTAGAGGAGCAAATAAATATTTTGGGTCATGATCCTAGAGGTTTCCTCTATGGTTGGTCAGAAGTGAGGTGGAGCATTGTGACTGGAGGGTGTGGCAGAGGAGTGCTGGCTCCTCCACTCCTGGTGACCTGGAGGCAGAAAGACAAAGGGGAAGGAGCCACAGCAAGGATGAACCCCTCCAGGGCTTACTCCTAGTGCCACACCTTTTCCAGTCATGCCCCATCTGCCCACAGTTAACACTTCCCGTTAGTCCATGCAAATTAGGATGGACTGATTAGATACAGCTCTCATTATTCAATCGTTGCTTCCAACCATTCCTGCGTTTACACAGCCGCTTTTGTGGAACACTTCATATTCAAGCTACAACACTTTCCTATGTGTGTGAGTGAGCATAAGTGTGTATGTGTGTTATGTGCCTGCTTTGCTCCCAACATAAGCCCTTGTTGGTTCACATGAATGGACATATTTGCTAAGCTTATTCAATAGGTTGGTCTGCATTCTTTTTTACAAGAAGGACCTGAAGCATTTTCTAAGGAAGAACATACTCAGAAACAACAGAAAGATCTGGGAACCAGGACCGCAAAATTGACCCTGCAAGAAACCCTTAGCTGCAGGAAAGGAGTGCTGATCCTAAGTACAGCACAGCTCCTACCACTACAGTATGTCATTTGGCTGAGCACCCCAAAATGCTATGGAGATTCTGGGAAGTAGTCCTGTGAGTAAAACTGAATGGTGGCTTTTCTGATATGCTGCTAAGCAGTAGGAGCTAGACCATGCTTCTCTGGAACTTCTGAGGCAGAAGGAACAAAAGAAACATGAAGAGTAGATTGTCAGAGTCCTTCCAGCATTTTCCAAAGGAAAATGACATCTCCACAGGTAGAATGATTTTTTTTTTCTAAAAGTACTTTTTGTTCTGCATTTAAAAAGGACCCAACTGACTTCTAAGTCAAAATGACACTGGGAAAGAAATATTGTATGCAGTTGTTCCTTTTGAACTTTAATGCTCTGTCCTTGCATGTAAACCTTTTGCCATCACTGAGGAACAGGCTGCATTGCCCCAATGGTCCGGTTGAGCTGATGTTTCATTTCAGCTGGTAATCCTGATCCTTCTAGCTCTCTTGTGTGTGTAGAATTATATTGATGATGAGTGAGTAATGATCCAGAGCCAGCCATTCTACATCAGAAACTGCATATGGAATCAGAGCCTGAAGAGGAAACTGAAATGGAAATGAAATTGTAGGACACTAGAGTGAGTGGGGCCCTCAACAGTGGAGTGCAACACATTCCTTATTTTGTTTTTTACTTTTTGGCCTATGGAGGGTAACAAGAGATTTCTCAAGGGTGTGAACCTTCTTGGCATCACAGAGCGGAATCCCAAATATGCTGGTTGCTAGTAGAAGAGTCAAGCAGGTAGCCTTCAAGGTACCTGCAGCAAGTCACCCTTTACCCAAAAGTGTAATTTGTCAGCTTTTGTAAACTTTTCCTGAAGGCTTTTACAGAAGTCAAAATAAGGACTAGGTCTCTACTTCAAAACTCACATGTGACTCAGTATTGGGGCCTGCTCCTCCCTCCTCCACCTGGTACAATGGCATGATTTAATGCCTAATGAGGTTACTTTTCTCAGGGAATCAATCCTACTAATTCCATTTTAGCTTTTACTTTTACACTTTCACACCAGGGCAGAATCACATTGGAACACAGTCAAAGTCACTCTGTGAAGGCTGCTGAAAATGGCAGATACTGCTTAAAGGATGACTGCACTTCTTACTCATAGAAAAAATATAACAAAAGATTAAAGATATCTTGGCTTTAATAATTTTAGATCAAAGTGCAAAGGGTCACTTTTAACCATAAAATTCCAAGTGGTATCCTTCTGTTTTACCATAGAAAGAATGAATGTGTGTACCTTGGTCTCCCTGATTCCCAGTTTGGGGTTTTCTTATGATTACCTCGAGTGAATTCCCCTTGGCTAGAAGTTACGATTGAGGGAGATTTTGAAATAGCTTAGTTGATCCAATGAGCAGATATCTTGAATTCTCAATCCCAAATATATATATACAGTAGTGTTCCAAACCTCAGTTGCACATCCTTTGGTACCTGACAGTTACTCCAAAGCCACCAGATAAGCCCAAGCCCTCATAGGAATAGTGAGCTTTCTAAACACTAAGTTCTGGGTTTGCAATGTCTCCCAAAGGCCCCCTGTTAAAGGATTAGTTCTCAGATGGGCACTATTGGGAAGTGTTGGAAACCTTTAAGATGAGGCCCTGCTGGGAGATTTTAGGTCTTTGAAGGCATGCCCTTTTTAGAGGATTGCAAGATACTAGTCTCTCTTTCTCTCTCTCTTTTTACTTCCTGGCTGCCGTGGTGGTCACTACCCACCATCATGCCTTGTCATAGACTCAAAAGCCAAGTGCCAGCTGACCATGGACTGAAACCTCAAAAAAGGTGAACCAAAATAACTTTAAAAGCTAAGCTGATTATTTCAGGAACTTACAATAATGATAGAAAGCTGTCATACACACTCAGCAACTGTGGGCCCAGCCTCCTTACCTTCTCTTTGACTACAGCACCCTTTCCACCCAGGTGTATCCTATAGAAACTAGGAATACCACTTGTAGGCACAAGATAACAATACTGACCCCACATACAATGAAAGTTTCTCTCACTTCTGAAGGTGATAATGAAAATGTGTCAAGTTATAGTAAGGAAAAGTAAAAGACATTCTTCAAGATTTTCAATCACATAATCAGATCACCTCTGTATATGGAGGACTCAAATTATACAGTGTCGGGGTATTCCGGGTACCCCTGGCTCTATGCTAAGATGGCAGCTGGCAGGTTGGCAATGCGGTTTTGTGTTGTAGTAAACAAGTCGCTCTCACCACAGAAGTAGATATTTGATTGGCTTAAGCATCCATCCGACCTGATGACGCGGAGCACGTATATAAGGACTAGGCGGGGGGTAGCGAAGGAGAACGCCAAGAGAACGCCATGAAGAACGCCATCAGAGAGAATGCCATGAGGACGCCAAGAGAACACCATGAGAACACCATAGAGAACGCCAAGAGAACGTGATGAGAACGCCTGAGAGAACGCCATGAGAGAGAACGCCAGGAGGACGCCAAGAGAACACCAGGAGAATGCCATGAGGATGCCAGGGAGAACACCGTGCGAACGCCATGGGAACGCCAGAGAGAACGCCATGAGAGAGAACACCGGGAGAACACCATGAGAGAGAACGCCATGAGGACGCCAGGGAGAACTCCATGAGAGAACGCCATGAGAGAACGCCATGAGAACGCCATCAAGGAAAACGCCATGATGAACACCATGGAGAACGCCATGAGAACGCCGGGAGAACGCCAAGAGAACGCCAAGAGAACACCATGAGGGACGCCATTAACAGCAGCTGTATAACATGTGTTAGGCGCTAGAATAAAGTGGGTTAAAAGCAACAACCTCGTGTCGCGTCTTACCGCGGGTGGAAAGACAGCGATAATACGGTCAAGTTGTACACATCATTTCCATAGTGTGAACCAAAGTGGAATTCATGTACATCACAATAGGCTTTATGCTGGAGAGAAGTCACCCAGGAGCCCCAATTTGACACAATGACATTGAAAGCCAAGAGTGCTCAGCATGAAATGAGCTAGTAATGGCAAGAGGATTAACTTCCACCATGGGTGTTCCCATCAATGAAAGTCTGCCAGAGCACGGAAGGAGCCCTGTCCTAGCTCTTTTCTGTGTATCTACTGGAAAGGGAACCAAACACCTACAGATCCTGCTCTCAAATGAAAGGAAAATTGAACAGCTGTAGAATGTCATAAGTAAATCACTTTTACTATTGAGTTGATTGAGAAGAACCAGTTTGGAAAATTTGGAAGCTGCTCCTATGTATTGTATAACTTTCTTTTGAGAATAAAGATTTTTTGTTTGCCTTGTATTTGGAGAAGAAATGTGAGATCTTTCCACTAGCAGTGAGTCAATGAATTCCAAAGTGAATTTGAAAAAATAAACTAGGAATAAGAAGTGACATGATCTTCATCACCATCAGAGTCTTTTCATAAGAACACTTCAGTTAGTGTACTTTCAAAATATTTTACCAGATAAGCCTATGATCAACTCGGGTAGATGAGACTTGTCAATAAAGTATCAGCACAATGAAAAAATACTAGATTTTTTAATTGGAAAGGACAATTAAAGATTATTGATTGCTAATCCCTTGTTTTATATACAAGTTTTATTTTCTTAAGCTATATCAACCAGAAGATTTAAGAAAAATCTTTCAAATATAGATGGTTGAAGAATCGTCTTTGTCCCACAGCTTTGTAGAAATATCTTCCTTTTCCAGAGTCCACACAACTCCTGCCCAGAGTCCTGGTGTGGAAAATGAGGGAGCCTCATTCTTATTCATCTTGGGGGCTGTGTGAAACTCTTTCCTCCTTTCCTGGCTCCAATTCAGACCTTTGCTAGCTACTATATCTACTGAACATTGAGTGGAAATTGTCAAAGTCAATATACAACTTTCATGGCATTTCTGAAGGGTGAGCTCCCAGTATTTTGTCTCCTGTTTCTTGCAGACCTGTCTTGCTTAGTCTTGAGAGATTGTACTTCAGTGGGCTCTGACCTTCACACCCAGACTTGTCCTCTTGTCTTCTATGCAAATCATGACTGCATAGCAGTCATGTGGCCTCAATGTCTTTCCAGGCTTTTGCTGTTTACTCCTACTTTGTTTTAGATCTCATAGGATGTAGGAAGAAGGGGACTTGTTCAAAAGACAGTTTGAGTGACAGATGCTGAGCTCAGTGCAAAAAACCCTTTTATTCTGTCATTGAAGCAATTGTCTTTAGATGTGTGCCTTTTGATGATTCCTCTTAAAGACTTTCTGGACTTTTATTCACTTACATACTTAATAGATGCTCTCTCCTCTGCTCTGTGGTGGAATGCAAGGATTAGCATAATCTAAATTCTCGAATTGGAAATCTTGTTAAATACCAGATTAAGAAATTAAGAATAAGAGAGATAAAATGGCTTGTTCAAAATCCTCCAAGTTGGTGACAGAGTAGCACCTGGGAGCAAAGACCCTCACTCTGTCACACTCAAAGCATCATCAGAAATGCTTCTGTTCCCTTGAGTTATCTGATTAATGTGTTTTCAGGGCTATTGATTGGTTCTCCCTTCATTTGAGCAATACTAGACATTCTGAAAGGTGATATAATTACCCATTTAGCCATGTGTAATAATGTGGAGTGAACTACTCAGTTTCTCCTAACCAGAGACATTGCATAGTTTTTTATATAAATTCAAAAAGTGGGGAAGAGTTTTGATGACAAACAATAAAGGACTACAAATAGGGGTGAAGATGGACCATAGCTTCAGTTTTAGGTGGAAGCAATTCTTCAACTGGCAGGAATTTGCTATCTGTCTATTTGTCCTTCTATCCATTTTATAGCCTCAGACATGTGCATGCACATGCGCGCGCGCGCACACACACACACACACACATGCATTTGTTTTTGAATAAACACTTACTGAAAGACTAGCTTAAGCCAAGAATTGTAATTGTACTAACCGTAAATCTCATAACTCTTTAAAGAAGATACAACTTATTTTACCATTGATAATGTTAAGACCTAAAATTCATACACATGGTAGTTGTTTTAACTGTAAGTATACTGATTTTTTAACCAGATCTCAGTAGAACATTTATTGACCTCCTATTATTCATAAATCAGACAATAGAGATCCTTGTGCAGACTAGGGAAATTGCATTTGGCTAGGAATATAATAAAGAATAACATGACATAGTCCAAGTCCCTGTCACATTATACAGCTTTAGAGATCTCTGAGGATGGCAGGCTTTGAAGTTATGTAAAGTCTGGATTTGGATAATGACTGGTATTACCAATTCACTGACCTCAGGCTAATTATTGGATCCCATGAACTCACTGGCCAAATGGGAATATTGATGATTGTCTTTCAGAATAGTTGTAAGGACTTGAGATGAGGCACATAAAAGTTATGCATATAGTACCCAGTGCATAATAGTGATGAAAAGCACTATGCTTTATTAAGTGCTTACTATATGCTGGATACTGTGTTAGGTAATTAAGCTGGTTTCATTTTATTTAATCCTGTCACAATCCTTTAACTCAGACCTGATAAAAATAACCTTCATTACTTTGCCCAAGAACTAAGTGCTTCATGTAAGACCTGAATCCAGGTATTCTGACTCGGAGTACGAGATTACACCTTCTATGCCCTAGTGTTTCTTCTACAAGACCTGCTAGCAGTGAAGTCAAATTAATGCTCTTATTGTTAGAGATCACATAACACATCTCCCTTCAATGACATCACTTTTGTTATAATAGCATCGAAAACATATCTCATTGACAATTTAATATCCAACAAAGGCAGTTTATTTCAGAAATGATTGTTGACTTCCGGGTGCCATGATTCTGTGGTGACCCTTGATTCTATTTTGTTGTTGTTGTTGTTTTGTTTTATTTTCAAGCAGTTGTGATAGAAGTAATTCTGGAGCTTCTTTTATACAAGGTTCTGCCTCTGCTCGTACTTCAGTTTTTGGGTTGTGTTATTGATTGCTGCATGAGAGGGCAATGGATCTGAGCCAAGATGAGCTATTGAGACTTCTGTCACTCTCCTGCCAAAATTTAATAGTACAGTAGATCCTTGTTAGGACATGACTCATCCACAGATTTGGATATATTGCTGGTCAACCTATGTCTTCCAAACATAACAAGGACACCTGCCAAAGCCTCAAGTAACATGATTAGTCTATAATACAGATAGAAGTCCTATTTCTTGCGACTTTAGTTACAAAGTATGAAAGTGCAATAACTCTGGGCATATTGCTTGAATAGTCTTTGTTGCACTGCAGTGGTTTAACTTGTGGACTGAAGAGCATATGATTGAGATAAACACAGTGTGTGGGGGGGAAGGAATAGATTTAATTGCTCCTTTATTCTTACTTTAAAGGATAGCTGTCTAGGATTTATACATTTTATGCAAGGAAGTATATGGGGCTTCAGAAAACTATTTATATGCTAGTTCATACGTTTTCAACAAATATTTATTAAATTCAAATACATGCAAAACCATGTCCTACATTGGGAGGAAATAATAGAGAGTGAAATAGATTCTTGATCTCATGGAACTTGCAATTTAGAAGGTAAAAATATATTTATTGTCTCACAAATATGGACATCTATCATATATAGATAGCAATTGTAATGGGAAAAATACTGCAAAATTACCAAACAAGAAATCAGCAATGGGCAGTCTGGATTATTTTCTGATGAAATGACATTTTAACTGAGCTCAGAAAGTTGTAGATATTAGCTCACTGAATGAAGAAGAACGGAACTTGGTGATCATTTAGGAATTAAAAGGCCCCTGGGTTAGGATGGAGGGTTCCTGGGAAGCATACTGAAAAGCAAAGCTGAGACAGAGAGATGAAGTCCACAGGTTCTTGTTTTACTGTGTTAAAGATATTGTTTTTACCTTAGATAAGTGGTTTTGTGAGCATATTTGGCTATATCTATCTGATCCTAAGTTGGAAATGAGGAAATTTTAATGTATGAATATGTATGCTTACATTTTGTTAGAAGTAAAAATACTCTTTCATTTGGCATAAGCCACCTTTCAGTCTATCTTTATTAAAATAAAAAAGGGAAACTCTTCATTCTTATGCCTTCTTTCCAGTCCTATTCTTTGTAAATATCAGGGTTTTTTTAATTTCTCTAAATTATTGAGACTTGTGGTTAATCATCTTTGTGCTACTATAACAAAACACTTGAGATAACTAACTTATAAGGAGGAAAAGTTCATTTTGGTTCATAGTTTCAGAGAATTTGGCCCATTATTGCTTGGTTCCATTGCTTTAGGCCTGTGATAAGGCAGTTCATCCTGGTGGAAACACATGATGAAGGAAGGGGCTCCCCTTACGGTGGCCGAGAAGTAAAGAGATGAAGAGTAAGGACCAGAGAATGATCCTCATATACTCTTGAGGGTGGCATGCCCATATGACCAGAAGGCTCTTAAAGGTCTCACCACCTCCCAATAGTGCCCCCTGTGGGAGACACTTACTCAAACCACAGTTAACAATTATCTCCACGAGTTCAGCTAACATTTCTTGATTTATCATTGCTAAGCAATATCCTCCCCACCATGAAAGCAGAAGTGATGGGAAGTTTCTCTTCTTCTTCCATCACCCACTGATTTTTTATATGGATTTAAAATTTTAACTCTATTGTCTTGTTTAAGTTAGCAACTTAAACAGAGTCTTAATTTCCATAGCCCTATGGTAAAACTATGTTGGATAGAGTGGTTCCTTCCATTTTAATATTTTTCAAGGTAGTTTCAGTTATTTTAGGACTTTTCCACATAAATTTTAGGGAGAAAAAAGGCCATCTATGTCTATCAAAAAATTTTCTTGGATTTAAGTAAGAATAGTCTATGAATTAATTTGAAAGAAACTGATATCTCCACTATATTGACTTATACTGTATGAACAGTGTACGTATCTCCTTTTTTCCTTCCTCCCTTTCTTCCTTCCATCTTCTTTCCTCCTTTCCTTTATTTTCTCTCTTTTTTCTTCCAATTCGGCATAACTATCAATGGAGTTGTATGAAATAATTTTCATTTGTATTTGCGTAGATATTCACCATTGTATTTGTGGTGATAATGGCCACCAAATAAGAAAAAAATCAAGACAATCTATTGAAAGCTCTTGCTGAAGCACGGGAGCCAGCTACCACCATTTATATTTGGCAAATGCATAAAGACAGGTGGGAACTTTGTACAATGAAAAAGAAGAAAGGCCTCAGGTGATATTGGCTGAGGTAGTTTCAGAGGCATTGGCATGGGGAAGCAGGAGGTAGGCTAACTAGAAGCCAGGGTACCTTAGATAAGTGGTTTTGTGAGCATATTTGGCTATATCTATCTGGTCCTAAGTTGGAAATGAGGGAGTGGTATGGAGAGGAGCATATGGATGCTGAGTTGGTTTCTGAAAAGGTTATTTTGTTTCTAGAACTGGTTGCTGCAGAAATTAGAGGACAGATCTCTAAAGGTCATAACAAAGGGTCTAACTATTATCTGTTGGTATTTTTAGTCTATATGTTTCCCTATTCTATCTTGCATATCACAACTTTTTTGTAAAAACATCATAACATTTCTTTTTTACCATATTAGCTCAGTTTGTAAGCTCTCTTGCTGATAAAAAAGCATTGCTTTTTCTTTTTGAAAATGTCCTTTCACTCTGATTCACGAAAGCATGTACGTTATTTCCTTTTGCTTCTGTGTTAAATTTGCTCATACTTTACTAGTTTCTTAAATTAGATATTTATATCAATGATTTCAAACCTTTCTTCACTTCTCATATAAACATTTAATACTTTAAATTTACTTAGCATTGCTGGATCTGCTTCTTTACATTTTTTTTAAACATTTTCCATTTTAAAGTTGTTTTTTAGTTGTCAATGGACTTTTATGTTATTTATTTATTTATATGTGTTGCTGAGAATCGAACCAAGTGCCTCAGGCAAGTGCTTTACCACCGAGCTATGACCTCAGCCCATATTGTGTGTTTGTTGTCAATCAGTTCATCTGAATTTCCTTTGCAATTTCTTCTATAACTTAATTACTTATTCTTGTGTTGTTTATTCTCCAAATACTTGGATTATTCCAGATATTCTTTAATTATTAATTAATTTTTATTAATTTCTAGTTTAATCTTTTGTACTTGGGTTTGGATCTTTTGAAATGATTTCTCTGTGTCGAAAAGTCCCACTGCCCTGGGAAGACTGTACTGTGCTATTGGCAGCTGAAATGTTCAATAAATGTCACCTAAGCCAAGTGAGTTGGTTGTATTTTTTTAAATTTTTTTTTATTTGTTCTAATTAGTTTACATGAATCTAACAAAAGAGGAGAAAGACCTCTACAATGAAAACTACAGAACACTAAAGAAGAAATTTGAAGAAGGCCTTAAAGATGGAAAGACCTCCCATGCTCCTGGATAATATTGTCCTGAATTAATATTATCAAAATGGCCATACTACCAAAAGCATTATACAAATTTAATGCAATTCCTATTAAAATCCCAATGACATTCTTCATAGAACTAGAAAGCCATCATGAAATTCATTTGGAAAAATAAGAGACCCAGAATAACCAAAGCAATTCTTAGCGAGAAAGGTTGTATTGTTTAAACCTACACTTCCTTACTTGTTAGTATTTTTCTATCAATTATAGAAAAAATAGTGTTGAAATCTTCACTGAAAGTTTTGGATTTATCTCTCCTTTCACTGATACCACTTTTTTTCTTCCTGTTTTGAAACTGTGTTATTAGTTACATATACCTTTAGGATTGGTACTTCTTGATTGTGATTGATGTTGTCACATTAAAAATTCCCCTTTTAACCATGTTTGGTGATGCACATCTGTAATCCCAACTGCTTGGGAGGCTGGGGCAGGAAAATCTCAAGTTCAAAGCCAGCCTCAGCAACTTAGTGAGATCCTGAACAACTTAGTGATACCCTGTTTCAAAATAAAAAATGAAAAGGGCGGGGGATGTGGCTCAGTAGTTAAAACCCCTGGGTTCAATCCCTCATACAAAAAGAATATCCTTTTTATGCCCTTCTTTTTATTGGTATATTTTTTACATCTTTTCTTTTAATCTATATGTATTTTTAAAGTATCAAGTAGATTTTTGCTTTTTTAAAACATTAATATGGCAATATCCACCCTAAACTTAGGAATTTTTAAACCTTACACATTCAATAAAATTTAGAGTTTGTAATTTGAGGTTTTTTCCACATTTTTTCATTGGTGCATTGTAGATGTACATGATGATGGGATCTGTTGTTACGTATTCATACATGCACACAGTATAGCAATATAATCTGGCCAACATCATTCCCAGCACTTCCCTACCCCCTTCCCCACCTCCCATCCTTTGGTCCCTTTTCTCTGTGATCTTCCTTTCATTTTCATAAAATCCTCCTCACCTTTCTTTTCCATTTTCATTTCTAATTTTCACATATGATAAAACATATGACCCGTGGCCTTCTATGTTTGACTTATTTCTTTTAACACAATCAGCTCTAGTTTTATCCATTTTCTTGCAAATGACAAAATTTCATTTTCTATATGGCTCAATAAAACATCCTGTATATATATGCAACATTTTCTTTATTCATTTATCCACTGATAGACCCCTAGGCTAGTTCCGTAGTTTGATGACTGCCATTGGGACTGGTGTGAGATGGAATCTCAGTGTAGTTTTGATTTGTGTTTCCCTAATTGCTAATGATGTAGGACTTTTTTTTTTCATATATTTGTTGGCCATTTGTATTTCTTCTTTTGATAAATGTTAAATTCATTTTCCCATTAATTAATTGGGTTATTTAGTTTTTCAGTTTAAAGGTTTTGAGCTCTTTATATTTTCTAGATATTAATGCTCTGTCAGAAGAGTAGCTAGCAAAGATTTTTGCCCATTCTGTAGGCTGTCTCTTCACTTTCATAATTGTTTCTTTGCTGGGCAGAGCTTTTCAATTTGATTCCATCTCATTTGTTAACTCTTGGCATTATTTTCTGAGATTGAGGTGTCCTATTGGGAAGGCTGTTGCCTGTGCCTATATGCTGGAGTGTTGACCCTGTGTTTTCTTCTAAGAGTTGCATAGTTTGTTGTCTAATTCTGTGGTCTTTGATTGATTTGAGTTGCTTTTTTGTGCACGGTGAGAGATAAGGGTCTAGTTTAATTTTTCTACAAAAAGATAGCCAGTTGTCCCATCACCATTTTTTAAAAAGACAATTATTTTTTTCTCCAGTATGTGCTTTTGGTATGTTTGCCAAGAATCAGATGACTAGATGTGTGGGTTTCTGTCTGTGTCTTCCATTCTGTATCATTGATCTATGTGTCTGTTTTTATGCCCATATCATGAAGTTTTGTTACTATAGCTCTATAGTATAATTTGAAGTTAGGTATTGTGATGCCTCCAGCTTTGATTTTTGGACTTAGAATTGCTTTAGTTATTCTGGGTCTTTTATTCTTCCAAATGAATTTCAGAACTATTTTCTTTTTAGTTCTGTGAAGAGTATACTTGGTATTTTGGTGGGGACTTATTAAATCTGCACATTGCTTTTTGTCGTATGGCCATTTTAACAATATTAATTTTGCTTATCTATGAACAAGGGAGGTTTTTCCATTTTCTTCAGTTTCCTTCTTCAATGATCTATAGTATTCATTGTAGAGATCTTTCGCATCTTTTGTTAGATTTACTCTTAGGTGATTTATTTGAGGCTTTTGTAAATGGAATTGTTTTCCTGATGTCTTTCTCAGCAGATTAATTGTTGCAGTGATAATTTGACTTATTCTTTTTGTGTTTTTTCCCTTTTATTTCCTTCTCTGACCTAATTGCTCTGTCTAGAATTTCTAGCACTATATTAAATAGAAGTGTTGAGAGTGGACATCCTTGTCTTCTCCCAGATTTTAAAGTAAATTTTTTCAACTTTTCCCCATTTACTATGAGAGTGGCTTGGGTTTTTCATCTGTAGCTTTTATGAAGTTGAGATAAGTTTCTTCAATACCTTGTTTCTTCAGTGCTTTTATCATAAATGGGGAGCTGAATTTTGTCGAAGGCCTTCTCTGCATCTATTGAAATAACTAAATAATTTTTATCCTTAATTCTATTTATGTGATGAATTACATTTATTGGTTTATGTATATTAAACCATTCTTGCATTTCCGGAATAAAACCAACTTGGTTGTTTCGTGCAATCTTCTTAATATGTAGTTGAACATGGTCTGCTAATATTTTAGTAAGTATTTTTGCATCTGAATTCATCAGGGATATCAGTCTGTAGTTTCCTTTCCTTGATGTGTTCTTATTTGGTTTGGGTATAAGTGTGTTACTGGCATAGTAAAATAACTTTGGAAGTGTTCCATTTCTTTTTATCTTATATAATAATTTGAGGAGTATTGGAATTAGTTCTTCTTTAAAGTTTGGTAGAGTTTAGCTGAGGATTTGTCTGGTCCTGGGTTTTTTTGTTGTTGTCGGAAGGCTTTTTATTACTGCTTCTATCTCATTGCAAGCTATTGGTCTGTTGACATTCTCTATGTCCTGTTGATTCCGTTTGGGTATATCATAGTTGTCTAAAAATGTATTCATTTCTTCTGTTTTGCAGTTTATTGGAGTATAAGTTTGCAATGTAGTCCTTGATGGTCTGCTGGATTTTTGTGATGTCTGAGGTCATAACTCCTTTTTCATCTCTAATTGTATTAATTTGGGTTTTCTCTTGCTTAGTTTGGCCAAGGGCTTATCAATCCTGTTTACCTTTTCAAAAACCAACTCCTGGTTTCATTGGTCCTTTGTATATATATTTTTAAGTTTATTGATTGTTGACTCTGATCTTTATTTCCTTCCTCCTACTGATTTTGAAATTAGTTCATTCATTTTCAAGGGCCTCGAGATGCATAATTAGATTATTTGGGATCTTTCTAATATATATATATTTTTAATGTGGGTGCTTACAGCTATAAACTTTCCTCTTAGAAATCCCTTCATTGTGTCACAGATTCTGGTATATTGTATCACTATTCTCATTTGAGTCTAAGAATTTTAAAATTTCTCTCTTGATTTCTTTCATCACCCATTCATCTTTCAAAAGTGTACTGTTCAATCTCCATGTGTTTGCATATTTTCTGTATGTTTTTTTGTGTTGATTTCTACATTATTCCATTATAATCTGAAAAGATGCAAGGAAATATATATATATGCCTATATCTATATCTATATCTATATCTATATTTTTCATTTTCAAAGAGTTGCTTTGTGTCCTACATGATGGTCTGTTTTGGAGAAGATTCCATGAGATACTGAGAATAAATTGTATTCAGCAGTTGTTGTATGAAATATTCTATAGATGACTGTTAAGTCCATTTGACTCATTATATTTTTCAAATCTAAAGAATCTTTATTCAATTTTTGTCAAGATGATCTCTTTAATGGGGTGAGAGGTGGATTGAAATTACCTAATATTGGTTTCTATTTGAGGGTTCAATTGAAGTAGTGTCTTTTTATATAATTAGTTACACCCAAGTTGGGGGCATAAGTGTTTATTATTATTATATCTTCTTGTTGAATTGTTCCTTTACCAGTATGAAGTGGCCTTCTTTGTTCCTTCTGACTAATTTTGACTTCAAGTCCATTTTGTCAGATTTGAGGGTAGGTATTCTTCTTGTTTTCAGGCTCCATTCAAATGGTATATCAATTTTCATACTTTCACTTTCACCTTGTGGCTATCTTTGTCTGTAAGGTGTATCTCTTGCAAACAATGTATAGTTGGGTCTTGTTTTTAAATTTAATTCTTTGAAATTGTAGAGTTGATATCATTTACATTCAATGTTATTATACAGAAATGTTTAGTCATTTCTGCCATTTTGATTTATTTTTAATGCTAAATTTGGCCTTATTTCTCATTAACTTAGCCACTCATAAAGTGAAATTGTTCATTTGTGAGTTCTGGGATTTGCTTTTTATTTCTTCTGTGTGGGCTATTTCTTTCTTTTCAATTATTTACTATTAGAGAATTATAATTATACATAGCTTTTGGATTCATTTGGACAACATCATATATGCAAGGATTTGGTTTCAGTCCCCAATTCCCCCATTTTCTCCCCTCCTCCCTCCTCCCTTCTCCCTTCTCTTCTCTACTAAAGTTTCTTTCTTCTACATATACATAAAGGTGAAATTTCCTTTTTGTATCTTTTCATATGAACATAAGATGATTTTGTTAAATTCATTCCATTTATCTTCCTCTTTCCTTTCCTTTTTCCCTCACTCTTGCTCTCCTTCTTCTACTCCACTGATCTTCCCTCTGTATTTATGATATCTATTGCCTCCCCAACTATCTTCTTCCTTTATTTTGCATAAATCTGATTGCATTAATTTGCATAAATCTGATTTGCAAAAATAGAATTATTTTGCATGAATCAGATTGATGCTTCCACATATGAGAGAAAACCTCCAAGCCTTTATTTTCTGAGTCTGGATTACATCACTTATCATGATTTTCTTCATTTCCATCCATTTGCTGGCAAGTGCCATTATTTCATTATTGTTTATGGCTGAGTAAAGGTTCATAGTGCATACCAAATTTTCTTAATTCATTCATCTATTGGCAAGTATTCACTTTGACTCATAATTTGGATATTGGGAATAATCTTCTACAAAGACTGAAGTGGCTATATTGCTATAATATACTGACTTTAGATCCTTTAAATAAATACTGAGGAGTTGGATAACTGGGTCATGTGATGGTTGCATTCCTCATTTTTTTGTGGAATCTCTGTGTTGAGTATTTCTTTAAGTAAGTTCTGTGGGGCCTGATTAGTAGTCATGAATTCTTTTAGTTTCTACTTATCTTGGAAGGTTTTTATTTTCTCTTCAATTTTGAATGATAGCTTTGCTGGATATAGCAGACTTGGTTGACAGGTATTTTCTTTCAGGTCTTTTAACACATCATTCCAAGTCCTTCTGGATTTTAGAGTTTGTGCTGAGAAATTATAAGTGATCATGATAGGCTTGCCTCTAAAGGTGAGTTGACACATTTCTATCGAGACCTTTAAAATTCTATCCTTGTTCTGTATGTTAGGCATATTATTTATAATTTGTGTGGACAGGGTCTTTGTTGATCTTATCTATTTGGAGTTCTGAATGTGTGCTATATCTGGATGTCCTTCTCATGCTCAAGGTTTGGAAAATTTTCTGTTGTTATTTCCCTGAAGAAGTTATCAATTCCCTTAGCCTGAATCTCATAGCCTTCTTCAATTCCAGTGATTATTAAGTTTGGTCTCTTCATGTTGTTCAAGAGTCCTTGTATATTCAGATACTGTTTACTTATTTTCTTTTGGTTAATGCTGTCTGAATGTTCAAGATTGGCCACTTTGTCTTCAAGCTCTGAGATTCTGTTGTCAGCATGATCTACTATATTAGAGAGAATTTCAATTGACTATTTGATTTATTGTGTCTTTCGTTTTTAATATTTCTGTTTGGTTATTTTTTCAATATTTTTATCTCCTTATTGAATTTATTATTCATATCTTGTTCTGACTTCCTTAATTTATTCAGTTGTTTTCTGTGTTCCTTTGGAATTCATTGATCATGTTTATAATGATTCTTTTGAATTCTTTATCTGATACTTCATCTACTTCAATGTCTTTGGGGTGGTGAATTAAAAATTTTAGGAGATGTCATGCTACTTTTTTTGTATTTCTTGTATTCTTGTGTTGGATTTTATGCATCAGTTGGGAGAGATTTCTCTTCCACTTTTATGTGGGGGTCTTTTTAGGGCACAGTCTTCGCTTGCCAAAGCGTCCTAGAGGGATCTAAATTGAGACCCCTTAGCAGGCATAATGTCCACAGCTTTGTGTTAATTCCCCCTCGTTTTTATTTGCTGCAGTAGTGGATGTAAATAACTGGGACCTAGGTGCCACCTCTAGGTATTTTACTTGGTCTGGTTATTAGTTTGAATTTTTGTCTCTTCTATTCTTTGTATTAAAGTATAGCTAAAGATTGAGTGTCACTCACTTGTATGTGGAAATAGGTGCACTGTATCTGGTTGCGTTGAGTACAGTACAAATTATCTACCCTGTGAAGTTGCAGTATCCCTGTAGGTTCCCAGCACCTCAGAGAATGGGGGGAAACAAACCATAGCAGCACCAATGCGAACAATATACAGTATTAAAATAAACACCTGGTTCTTACTATGTCATCTGCAATGTCAGTTGCCACAAACAAACAAGCAAACAAAAACCATAAGTGGTAGAGTCATTAATTGCCAACAGCTTAAACCATAAGTAATAATAAACTAGATCAGGCATAAAAAGCATGCAACAGGTGTGAACAATGTCATCCATAGCAGAGATAATTGCAATGGTGTTAATAGTGGGGGCAGGAGTTACATAAATCAATTAGATCCAAAAAATGTTAAAATATGGGTAAGAGAAAATAAAATGTGAGATGAAGGTAGTTCTTGCTCTAGAAGAAAGAGTTTGTAATTTTGAGCAGAGAGAATGAAAAGAAATCAAGCAGGTGAGGATTAAAAGGAAGGAGAAAAAACATGAGAAAAAAAGTAAAGAGAGAACAAGAGAATTTGTTAGCAGGAGGAGAAAAGATAGAAAGGGAAATGAAAAACAAATGAAAATAATACAAAGCAACCAAAATATACAAACTCGAAACCCTAATCTTCAAAAGATAAGGCAAGGAAAAATAACCACTTTAAGCAAATGCTAAAAATGAGAAAAGAAAAAGAAATAAATATGTACATATGTCCATGAACCAATCAGCACAGCAAGAACACATGCATGCGCACACACACACACACATGTGAAAAAAATATTCTTATTAAAAAATTAAAGGATAATTTCCATTGAGGCATTTTAAATAGTTGATAAGAACAAATTTCTCTATGCTTGACTGTCTTTCTTCTTGATCTATGTACAGAGAGCAAGAGCAATGGCTGGGTATTGTTAACCCCTTCCTCCTTTTGTGTTGCTCTTCAAGCAACCAGTTGGAGTGGCCTAAGACTGCCGCTGACTGAAAGAAGTCTCAACTTCTCTTCCCACCAGTGTAAGATAGGATGAAGCGGAACGTACTGGTCAGTTGAAGTTTTGTTTGCACAGAGCAGATTGATGCATTCCAAGGGTAGGACTGCTGCATAGTTCTATGAAGGGAGTTTTGGGGGTGGGGTTTATGTCTAATTAGGTTTCAGGGGCTTTGTTGGGTGGTGTCTGCTCTGATAAGATTAGATCCACACACCACTAGGACCTGGCAGTTGCTGATCTCTGTCAGGAGTCTGGATCTCAGAAGATTCCCAAGAATTCTACTTGTGGGGCAGGGGACTCAATCCTCCACACACTCTACAGCCCACAAAACAGCCTTCCCAGGCTTAGTCCCTGGGTGTATTCACAGCCACCTGTTCAGATTCCTGACCCTCTTCAGCCGGTCATGTGAGCCACCAGCTTCTAAGGAGAAGGGAGCTGGGCTCCCCTTTGCTTCTGATTTGAATCCCCCTGGGAAAAATTATCTCTGTGCCTGTTTTACTCGCAGTGTGCTAGGAACACCTTAGGCCACATGTTATGCACTGTCTGGAACAGCATGTTTACTATGACCTCCAGGCTCCGGCAGCAGCATCTGCAGCTTGGCTGCCTCAAGATGGTTCTTGCCTCAGCTCCCTGCAGCCAATTGAGAAACAGCAGAGTTTCAAGTGGCAGTTGCCAGTGAACTCTCTGGATCAGCTAAGTTCAGGCTGCTTTTTCTGATCTCAGATTTTTCCATACCAAATCTGTCCGCTGTGTTTTTCTCTGTGTTCTCCTTCCCTCTGGTGAACCAGCACTAGAGAACTGCTTCTGGTGCAACCAGCTTGGCTCCAATTTACTCTTCTTTGTTTAATGAAAATAATACAAAACAACCAAAATGTTCAAACTCAAAACCCTAACCTTCAAAAGATAAGGCAAGGAAAAATAACCATCTTAAGCAAATGCTAAAAATGAGAAAAAAATAAATATGTATTTATGTCCATGAACCAATAAGCCCAAATTTCTGAATCTCTAGACACTCTGACAATCCAGTATTAAATTTTTGCAAAATCCCTCTTTCACACATCTCACAAAGCAATATTTCTGCTGCTTGAATCTCAAGTCATGGAGAAAACTAGGAATACAGTCTTTCCCTAAGTCGGTATCTTGAATCCTCTTTAATTTGAGCTTTAATATGCCGTATTGGTCTTTGCTTCCTACTCCTGTCATTTGTTCAATTGTGATGATTTTACTTCTACAGATGCAACAAACTCCACAGTATGTCATCATTATTTTTTCCCTTGCAAATTGTCAATTATCTTTTAAGGTGCTAAGAAATGATGTAAAATGCCTTTCATATTTACTACTACACTTATGCCTTAAACACTTTTTATTTGACATCATCTTCTTTCTGTTGTGAACATTCCTTCATTTCTTTTGCAGCAAATGTGCTGGCAATGAATTTCTTTTTAAGCTTTTGTTTCCCCCCAAAAGTCTTTATTTCATTTAGCTTTTTTTAACCTTTATT
Source organism: Glaucomys volans (assembly GCA_020662805.1). Taxonomy (NCBI): domain Eukaryota; kingdom Metazoa; phylum Chordata; class Mammalia; order Rodentia; family Sciuridae; genus Glaucomys; species Glaucomys volans. The sequence continues at coordinate 544,353 of JAJEJO010001918.1, forward strand.
TAATTTATTTATTTATATGTGGTGCTGAAATCGAACCCAGTGCCTCACACATGCCAGGCAAGCCCTCTACCACTGAGCCACAATCCCAGCCCTCATCTATTCTTTTTGTATGACACTTGTGCTGTGCAAGGAATCCTTTTGAAAGAAATATTCACTGTACTGTATATTAATTTTTTATTGATCATTTTTATCTTAATTGTTCATAACTGTGGGTTACAGTGTGATTATCTGATGCATGTATACAAAGAACAATGATCACATTGGATTTGTTAGCCTCTCTGTACCTCATAGATTCGTGCACTTATTACGTATACAATTCTGCTGAGCTCTCTTAGTAAATGTCTTTATTGGTAAAAAATAAATAGAAACTTACATAGTTTTAACTTTTTCTAATGCACAAATTAAAAATGATCTTAACTAAAGCAGCAGGTACAGCAATTCAATTTGATAAAGACAGGGGTAAAGGAAAGATAAAATTAATGGAAGAGAGAACTCAGATAGTTGAATAATTAGAAGTTGTGCAAGATTTAACAACAGCTGTAGGAAATCAGATAAGTAAACAGTTCAAAAGGTTAGAGGGAAATCATCAAAGTGGAAGCTTGGTTGAAGTATGTTGGAGGTGGGGCAGTTCTGGGCAAAGCTCCATGGGAGTGGAGTACGAGTAAACATCCAGGGGCTTGCAGGTCAGGATGCCATGGGGACACCTGAAGATGCAAGATGACAATAATAGCTGCAGATAGAGAGGAAAACTGCAGATCAAGTCCCTGGGTCTTTGTAAAATGAAAACCAGTGACAAAAACGTCATTATTGAAAATTCTGGGAGGGGAAGAGAGTCCTATGGTGGTTGTAGTGACCATATCTCTGTTCTTATTTTGCTATGTTCAAAAAATATACATAAGTAATGAGACCATTTGAGCAGGGCCCATCAGTTCCTAGGAGGTCCCTAAAGAAGGGGAAATGGTAGCAACTATACTCGAATGACTGATACTTGAATTTTTTCTGAACCTGCAAAATGGGGTATTGAAGGCAAATTTTTTTTTCAGTTTGAAAATAGAGAAATGTGGAATTTAATTCATAGTGAAATAGAATACTGTATATACATATATTATATGTGCAGATGTATGTGGTAGTGAATATACATGTATATGTGTATATATAAACACACACACACACACACACATGCACAACTCTATACTTGTACATGACTTTATACATGTTATCAATTGATATGACAGAAACATTCATGTTAGGACATTTCTTTTCTTTCATTAGATCTTAAAATTTTATTATAAGCACCATAAAATATTAATTTTGAAAACTTAAAAGCAAAAATAAAATTTACATGTTGATTACATTTTATTTACTTATTTATATTTTAAATTTATTTATTTTGATTCAAATGGAGTACAGCTATTGTTCTCTGGTTGTACACCATGTAGAGTCACAGCATCTGTGCATTCATACATGCACACAGGGCAGTGATGTCTGTCTCATTCTGTTGTTATTCTTACCCCCCAGCCCCACCCTTTCCTTCCCTCTATGCAATCTATCCTTCCTACATTCTTGCCTCCCTTCCACCCCACATTATGCATCATCATTCCCTTATCAGAGAGATCATTTGGCCTTTGGATTTGGGGGATTGGCTGATCTCACTTAGCATAACAGTCTCCAACATCATCCATTTACCTGCAAATGTCTTAATTTTATTCTTCTTTCTGGCTGAGTAATATTCCATTGTGTATATATACCACAGTTTCTTTATCCATTCATCTATTGAAGGGCATCTAGGTTGGTTCCACAATCTAGCTATTGTGAATTAAGCAGCTATGAACATTGATGTGGCTGCCCACTGTAGTAATCTGATTTTAAGTCCTTTGGGTATAGGCCAAGGAGCAGGATAGCTGGACGAAATGGTGGATCCATTCCAAGTTTTCTAAAGAACCTCCACACTGCTTTCCAGAGTGGCTGCACCAACTTACATTCCCACCAGCAATGTATGAGTGTACCCTTTCCCCACATCCTCGCCAACACCTGTTGTTGCCTGTTTTCTTAATAAAAAATATTCTAAGGGCACACTGCTTTCCAGAGTGGCTGCACCAACTTACATTCCCACCAGCAATGTATGAGTGTACCCTTTTCCCCACATCCTCGCCAACACCTGTTGTTGCCTGTGTTCTTAATAAAAGACATTCTAATTGGGGTAAGATGAAATCTTAAGGTGGTTTTGATTTGCATTTCTCTTATAACGAGTGATGTTGAACATTTTTTCATAAATCTGTTGATTGCTTGTAGATCTTCCTCTGTAAAGTGTCTGTTCATTTCCTTGGCCCATTTATTGATTGGGTTATTAGTGTTCTTGGTGTAAAGAATTTTGAGCACTTTGTAGATTCTGGAGATTAGTGCTCTATCTGAAGTGTGTGTAGCAAAGATTTTCTCCCATGCTGAAGGCTTTCTCGTCATATTGCGGATTGTTTCTGTTGCTGAGAACAAGATTTTTAATTTGACTCTATCCCAATCATTGATTCGTGCTTTTATTTCTTGCACTTTGGGAGTCATGTTAAGGAAATCTGGTCCTAGGCCAACATGATGGAGATTAGGACCTATTTTCTCTTCTATTATGTGCAGGGTCTCTGGTCTAATTCCTAGGTCCTTGATCCGTTTTGAATTGAGTTTTGTACAGGGTGAGAGATATGGGTTTAGTTTCATTTTGCTGCATATGGATTTCTAATTTTCCCACCACCATTTGTTGAAGAGGCTGTCTTTTCTCCATTGCATGTTTTTGCCTCCTTTGTCAAGTATGAGATACCTGTATTTATGTGGGTTTGTCTCTGTGTCCTCTATTCTGTACCATTGATCTACCTGTCTATTTTGGTGCCAATACCATGCTGTTTTTGTTACTATTGCTCTGTAATATAGTTGAAGGTCTGGTATTGTGATACCCCCTGCTTCGCTCTTCTTGCTAAGAATTGTTTTAGCTATTCTGGGTCTCTTATTCCTCCAAATGAATTTCATGATTGCTTGCTCTATTTCTATAAGGTCCGTCATTGGGATTTTAATTGGAATTTCTTGAATTTGTATAGTGCTTTTGGTAGTATGGCCATTTTGACAATATTAATTCTGCCTATCCAAGAACATGGGAGATCTTTCCATCTTTTCAGACTTCCTTTAATTTCTTTCTTTAGTGTTCTGTTTTTCTCATTGTAGAGGTCTTTCACCTCTTTTATTAGACTGATTCCCAAGTATTTTATTTTGTTTTGAGGCTATTCTGAATGGGGTAGTTTTCCTAATTTCTCTCACAGAGGATGCATCATTTACAAATAAAAATGCATTAAATTTATGAGTATTAATTTTATATCCTGCTACTTTACTGAATTCATTTATGAGTTCCAGAAGTTTTCCAGTGTAATTTTTAGGCTCTTCTAAATAAAGAATCATGTCATCAGCAAATAGGGATAGATTGAGCTCTTCTTTCTCTAATCATATCCCTTTAACTTCTTTGGTCTGTCTAATTGCTCTGGCTAGAGTTTCAAGGACGATGTTGAATAGAAGTGGAGAAAGAGGGCATCCCTGCCTTGTTCCAGTTCTCAGGGGGAATGCTTTCAATTTTTCTCCATTTTGAATGATGTTAACTGTGGGCTTAGCATAGATAGCCTTTACAATGTTAAGGAACGTTCCTACTATCCCTATTTTTTCTAGTGTTTTGAGCATGAATGGGTGCTGTATTTTATCAAATGCTTTCTCTGCATCTATTGAAATAATCATGTGGTTCTTGACTTTAAGCCTCTTGATGTGGTGAATTACATGTATTGATTTCTGGATGTTGAACCAACCTTGCATCCCCGGGATGAAACCCACTTGATCATGGTACGCTATCTTTTTCATATGGTTTTGTATGCAATTTGCTAAAATTTTGTTAAGAATTTTTGCATCTCTGTTCATTACAGATATGGGTCTGAAATTTTCTTTCCTCGATGTGTCCTTCTCTGGTTTTGGTATCAGGGTGATATTAGCTTCATAGAATGAGTTTGGAAGGGTTCCCTCCTCCTCTATTTTGTGAAATACTTTGAGGAATATTGGAATGAGCTCTTCTTTGAAGATCTTGTAGAACTCGGCTGTGAATCCATCTGGTCCTGGACTTTTCTTTGTTGGTAGGCTTTTGATGACTTCTTCTATTTCATTGCTTGAAATTGATCTATTTAAGTTGTGTATGTCCTCCAGATTCAGTTTGGGTGGCTCATATGCCTCTAGGAACCTGTTGATGTCTTCCAGTTTTTCTATTTTGTTGGAGTATAAATTTTCAAAATAGCTTCTAATTATATTTTGTATTTCATTAGAGTCTGTTGTGCTATTTCCTTTTTCATCATGAATTTTAGTAATTTGAGTTTACTCTCTCCTTCTCTTCGTTAGTGTGGCTAAGGGTTTATTTTTTCAAAGAACCAACTTTTTGTTTGTCAATTTTTTGAATTGTTTCTTTTGTTTCAATTTCATTGATTTCAGCTCTGATTTTAATTATTTCCTATCTTCTGCTACTTTTGGTGATGACCTGTTCCTCTTTTTCTAGGGCGTTGAGCTGTAATGTGAGGTCATTTATTTGTTTACTTTTCATTCTTTTATTGAATGCACTCCATGCAATGAATTTTCCTCTTAGCACTGTTTCCAGTGTATCCCAGAGATTTTGGTATGTTGTATCATTGTTCTTGTTGATCTCTAAGAATTTTTTTATTTCCCTGTTAATGTCTTCTGTTATCCATGCATCATTCAACAGCATATTATTTAATCTCCAGGTGTTGGAGTAGTTTCTGTTTTTTATTTTATCATTGATTTCTAATTTCATTCCATTATGATCTGATAGAATACAAGGTAGTATCTCTGTCTTTTTGTATTTGCTAAGAGTAGCTTTGTGGCATAACATATGATCTATTTTAGAGAAGGATCCATGAGCTGCTGAGAAAAAACTGTATTCGCTTATTGATGGATGGAATATTCTATACATGTCTGTTAAGTCTAAATTAGCCATTGTGTTATTGAGTTCTATAGTCTCTTTTTTCAGTTTTTGCTTGGAAGATCTGTCCATTGGTGAGAGGGGAGTGTTAATGTCACCCAGGATCATTGTGTTGTGGTCTATTTGGTTCCTGGAGTTGAGAAGGATTTGATTGACATGCATGGATGCGCCATTGTTTGGGGCATAAATATTTATGATTGTTATGTCTTGCTGATTTATGCTTCCCTTAAGGAGAATGAAATGTCCTTCACTATCCCATCTAACTAATTTTGGCTTGAAGTCCACTTTATCTGATATGAGGATGGAAACCCCTGCTTTTTAACTGAGTCCGTGTGCATGGTATGTTTTTCCCTTTCCTTTTACCTTTAGTCTGCGGGTATCTTTTTCCATGAGATGGGACTCTTGGAGGCAGCATACTGTTGGGTCTTTATTTCTAATCCAATCTGCCAGTCTATGTCTTTTTATTGATGAGTTCAGGCCATTAACATCCAGGGTTATTATTGAGGTATGATTTGTATTCCCAGTCATTTTGGCTTATCTTTGGGTTTTAACTTGACTTGGTTTCTCCTTTATTTGGCTATTCCTTTTAGTTCCTCCCTATGCTGGTTTACATTGTTGATCTTCATTTCTTCCTCATGGAATATTTTGCTGAGTATATTCTGTAGTGCTGGCTTTCTATTTGTAAATTCTTTTAGCTTTTGTTTATCTGGAAGGATTTTATTTCATCTTCAAATCTGAAGTTGAGTTTTGCTGGGTATAAGATTCTTGGTTGGCATCCATTTTCTTTCAGGGCTTGGAATACATTATTCCAGGCCCTCCTTGCTTTTAGGGTCTGTGTTGAGAAATCTGCTGATAACAGAATTGGTTACCCCCTGAATGTAATCTGATTTTTTTCTCTTGCAGTCTTTAAAATTGTATCCTTATTTTGTATGTTAGGTACTTTCATTATAATGTGACTTGGTGTTGGCCTGTTGTAGTTTTGTACATTTGGTGTCCTGTAAGCCTCTTGTATTTGATTTTCCATTTCATTCTTCACACGTGGGGAATTTTCTGACATTATTTCATTGAATAGATTATTCATTCCTTTGGTTTGTATCTCTGCTCCTTCCTCAATCCCTGTAATCCTTAAATTTGGTCTTTTCATGATATACCATAATTTTTGTAGGCTTTGATCATGAATTCTTACCATCTCTGTTTGGTCAGTTTTGTTTTCAAGGTTAAATGTTTTGTCTTCAATGTCTGAGGTCCTGTCCTCCAGGTGATCTAGCCTGCTGCTTATACTGTCTATTGAGTTTTTAATTTGGTTTATTGCTTCCTTCATTTCAAGGATTTCTGTTTGGTTTGTTTTCAAAATCTCTATCTCTTTATTGAAATGATTTTCTGCTTTCTGCATCCGTTCTTTTAACTGTTGATTGGTGTGATCATTCCTTTCCTGCATTTTCTCTCTCATCTCATTGTTTGCTTCTCTGATCATTTTAATTATGTACATTCTGAAGTCCCTTTCTGACATTTCTTCTGCCTTGCTGTCATTGGATTCTGTTGATGTAGCATCTAGGTTTGTTTGAGACACTTTCATCCCCTGTCTTCCCTTCCATCTTGAGAATCTGAGGTATAGCAGCTTTGCCCCTTAAAACAAGTGACTTCCCTGCTGGTTTCCAATTTCTCACCTCCTAATCTACAGTAGCACTAGACTGTGGGCCGGGGCCACGCTGGAGTACGACTTGGCCTCTGGGCTCGACCTCCCAGCATGGGAGCCTCATGTGTGCGCTCTGTGCTCGCTTCCGCCACACTGAAGGCTCCCACTTCTACACTGTGCCTGCTGCCCCCTCAGAGGTCCCCTGGGAGCACTCTGGGCCGACGTCCAGGTGGAGAACTCTCACCTGTCTGTGCTGGGCTGCGCCTGAGGTCTGTCTCTGAGTCCACCTCCTGGACCTGGAATTCTCACAGGACTTGGCTGAGCTGAACGCAAGCCTCTGAGCTGGGCCCCCTGAGAGGATGACCCAAGTGTCCTCTCCTCAGTGCCCACTTACCACGCTGAAGACTCTCACCTCTGGGCTGTGCCGGCAGCCCCTGTGGAGGATCCATGGGAGCGCTCTGGGCCAACGTCCTGAGTGGGGAACTCTCACCCATCTGTGCTGGGCTGCACCTGATGATCTTCATTACATTTTAATTGACACGTGTACTAGACACCCTGTATGGTGGCCAGCATCCCCTCCACTCCAGTTCAAGTTCTTGGGTATTGCCCTCCCTCACAAAGAAGGCAGGACCTTGATAGACTCTAGCCAGTAGGATATGGAGAAGGTGTTAGGCTGTCACTTCCATGAGTGCATTGTAGATGTAAGACTCTATCTTGGGGCTGGGTTTGTGGCTCAGTGGTAGAGTGCTTGCCTAGCATATGTGAGGCACTGGGGTTGATTCTCAGTACTGCATATAAATAAATAAAATAAAGGTCCATTGACAACTAAAAAAATATTTTTTTAAAAAAGACTCTTACTAGAAGACATCTCTAGAAACTATCTCCTCCTGGCTGAATTTTAAGAGGTAAATTCCATATTGGGAAGGCTGTGTGGCAAGGTGCTAAGCCTCCTACCTGCCAATGATGACTGCCCTGTTAATCTGTTCTAGTGGATTAATCCACATATTAGGTTACAGCTCTCATAATTTAATCATTTTAGCTCTAAACATTCTTTCAATGTCTCACATATGAGCATATCCAAAGCATAACACCCACCTAATCTGTGATTAGACTTCTGATCCATGAACACTGTGAGATAATAAGTGTGGGCTATTTTCAGAGGCTAATTCTGACAATTTCTTAAGCAGCACTAAATAATGAATATACAACTGGAATATGATTTTAAGATTTCAAAATGTAAATTACCTGCTATTTATTATTTTGAGCAAAGAGTTACAGTAGAATCCATCAGACAAACATTTGGGTACTTTTAAATTTTATATCATCACACTTTTTTTCTCTTTTATTCTCAGTTTCTTCTTTAATTATTAGGAAAAATAAGTCTTCCCTTACATCATAAAGTGCTTAAAGTAATGATAGTAAACTAACCCTTGCTGGAATAGAGCTACATTTTAATTCATTTAGAAAGTGGTTTGGGGAGGATAGATCTATTTGGGCTACTATAGGTATCACCCATCTTTTCATCAATGTATGCGGCTTTTTGTATCATAAAGGCTTTATTAAAATATATTTTATATATCATCAAATTAGTTCATTAAAAAGTGTATAATTCAGTAGTCAGGCATAGTGGCACACCCTGTCAGGAAACTGAGGCAAGAAGATTGCAAGTTCAAGATTCATCTTAACGATTTAGCAAAATTTTGTCTCAAAAGGAAAAATATAAAAAGGACTGGTGATGTAACTCAGTGGTAGAATGCCCCTGGTTCAATCCCTAGTACTGCAAATAAATGCAACATGTGTAACTCAGTGATCTTAGTCACTTTACTGAAGGCTCAAACCAACATCCTAAGTAACTTCTCCTATTCCCTATGATCACGCATGCTCATTTATAGGTAATAACTGTTCTGATCTGTAGCTCTAGTCAACCACTAGTCTATTTTCTATCTCTGTTGATTTGCCATTCATGAGTGGCATAAGTTATC
>JAJEJO010001918.1:567174-612726 GCA_020662805.1 Glaucomys volans
TCTGCCTTGTGGACAGCTGGCAGCTCTTTGCTTCCATTCATGGCAAAAGGAAGCTGGTCCTTGCTCACTCCCATCAGTCCCAGGAGGGCAGGAGACAAACCTGTCTGACCCACTGTTGCACCCCTTTGTTCTCAGCAATCTTTGCTGCTTCTCCAACTCTGGGGGACAAGCCTGGAATGCAGAAGCATCTACTCAGATTGGGTTCTGTCCTGGATGGCTCCGAGCTCTGGTGGCGGTGGCATCTGGGTCCCAGTGGCTTTTTTGCTCTGGCTTTGGCAGTTCCTGGAACCTGGAGGCCGATGGCAGCCGGTGTTTCCTCGGCTCTGGACACAGCGATGCCCTCTGTGCAACACAGAAACTAGGCGGTGTCTTTTGCCCACTGTGTGCATGGACGAAAACTCAGTTCTGGCAGCAGCGAAGGCAGCAGTGTTGACCTGGACTTGCAAAGTTCCTTAGCGAAGCTATCATTCCCTGGACGCAGGCTGACTCTGAGGGCAAGAACCAAAACTGGTTTTCTTGGCCCCTTTATTTTAATCTCAATCCTTAAGTTTGATCTTAAACATCCAGCAAGCCAGTTTCACCAGTTATTATCTATTTCTTAGGTGATGGCCTAGTATTCTTCTTCAAAACATTAATTAGGTATCAGCTACAGAGCTCACAAGGAAAAATACAAAATAGAATTAACAATCTAATTTGTGTAATAGTCATCCTAAATCCTGCCTGAGTTATATGTTATATTTCCTATTTGATATCACAGTAATTCTACAACAAAAAACAATCTTTTGAATATAACTTTAAATGAGCTGAAAGCTGACATATTTTGGAAACATTCTGACTTGTAGCAGGGTGGGAGGCAGACCCTTATTTCAGGTAAGGCAGGGCCTTTTACAGTCTTAGGCAGAGTGTTCCAGGTTTGAAGTTATTTTTGCCTCCTCTTAGGACATCATTTACACAGTCTATATGTATTGTTTCCTGAATCTATGTGAATAGTTGTTAACACAATATATTGCACTTAAAACAAATCAAGGAAAGGCTGAGAGCTTTTAACTTTCCTTTTGTGTGGCGAAGTGACCAAATATTTTATGTTTCATGATATTAACCTTTAAACAAATCAGGCTCTCACTAACTCTAAATACATTTGCATTTAAATTTTGATCTCAGTGTAAATAGCAACAAATTTACATATTCCCTATTGATAGCAGGTTCTGTTACAGAATATTAAATGATCCCTAATAAAATTTGCCATTCCCACAAGCCTGAAACTACCAACACAGACAAGTCTAACCTGGAGAACAGCAGCCCAACAAATTCCCTGCTCTAAAGACCTGTGTACCCAGAAGACCTGGACCCATGAATATATAAAGAGCAACCAAACCTAGTTTTTCAAGGAAAAAAACTCTAGGCTGTGCATCATAGCACAATACTCTACCAGTTATTTAACCACAATAAAGAATAAAATTTAAAGAAATCCTTGTCATTTTAACATATTGATTACACTTTGATTTATATTAGCCCATTAACACTTGACCTTAGGGGAAAACTTTAAACAGTTTCTAATTGATGGTCTCACATACATATAACTACTTAGTTTCACAAAAACTTGTTGGAATTTGCCCTTTACCTGCACACAGATTTTCTTACCCAGAAATATTTTCCTTTTCCTTTTACTGAATATATTTTCATACCTAGAATTTTCCACTTTCCCTTTCCCATCTGTTGACTCCTTCCTTGTTCGTATTCTAAAACAACTCCTATGAAATTTCTGAATTTAGATAAATTATTAGGATTTCACTGTTAGTAACCTTGCTCTCAGGGATGATACAAAACAATTCCAAATCCCTTTATTTACCAATCCTTGAAAACACCTATAATGCTAAAGCATGTCACCCCATGGAATTTAAGGTGTAATAAATTAACTCTAATTTACTTATTTTACTGTAATAACCAAGATCAGACAAGTATTTTGAATAGTATTTGCCATCTCTTTCCTGTGGAAAAGTCCTAAAAAAAACAATTGATATTACACATTTTATAGACATCAACTTTTTTTAATTGACCACCTAGAGATTTGTGAGGTTAGATATATTTTACCTTATTTGTGAGGTTAGATATATTTTACCTTCATTTATTTACTGAATTTAAATTGAACCTTTTTAATCCTTCATTTATTTACCGAATTTAAATTGAACCTTTTTAATCATGTGAATCAAATATACCTGGATCCAGTTTTTCTTTTAGCGCTATGTTAACCTCTAATATCATGTACATGAATTTTGGACACAATATACACTTAAACAAAGGCCTTGTAGGTTTTTCTCCATTGCAATGTAACAAGATGTTCAAAAATCTAAGTTGAGTACCCGGCAGGCTGTTAGTTTATGAGCTCAACAAGTGTTCTCAAATAAAACACTCTTTTGGGTTTTTTTTCCCCTTGGGTTGGAAATTGGTCTCCTACTGGGCTTTTTGCTTCCTCTATTATCATTTCAATGTAAATTCTACTTGAGATTTGGTTCTAGCAGAAACCTGATATCTCAGGCTCTTATCAGGACAGGGTTTGAATGCTTAAGAGCTCTGTAATGGGCTTTTGTTCTTCCTCCTGGGTGGAGGCACATGTCATTTACATATTGTAAAACAATTTGCTGTGGGGGTGTTGTAACACTGGGGGTGGGGGTTGGACCTGGTTCCTCCTCCCCCTCTGAGGGCGAGAGGGCAAGAGGGTGAGTGCCCCCAGTCATCTTCTCCCTCCCTCGGCCCCTGGCTTTTGGCAGAGTTACCTGAGTCTCCAGGGATTGGTAGCAGCCGAGCTGCATTTAAGTCGGGTCTGGCCTTTGCCCTCAAACCGGTGCAGCCTCTCCTAGTTCCCGAACTAGCTGAAAGGCAATGCTTAAGCCATAATCCAAATTTGAATGTAAGGCACCCAGTCCCGAGGGTGTGGCTGCCCAATGCCCTAAGGGCACCAATCAACCTTGAAACCGCCCTCGGCTACCAGTCAGCCAGCCACGTGGGCCGAGTGGGCCATTTTGATTCACAAAACATTAAATTATACCCATTAACAAAAGTTCTGCAGTCAGCGGCATGTTCTTGGAAGTCCTGAAAAGTATCTGCAAAACAAGTTAGAACAGTGGGGCACATGGTTGACTGATTCTGTCCCATAGTAGACTGTCCTGAAGAGAGATGCTACATAGAAAGCAAAGCCACAACACAGAAAACACACATGGCCATGAACCAGACTAACAAGACAAATACAGACAGACAACAACCGGAGTAGGCCCTACAGGAAGGCCTATTAGTTTAGGCCACAGACCGGCCCCAGGCAGCAGCCATGCCAGCAGCCAGCCCCGGAAGGCAGCCACAACGTGGCGGAGCGATAGACCCAGATGGTGGCTACGGTGGCTACGAGTCAGCCAGCCATGCCATAGCCTAGCAGCCCAAGCCCCAGGCAGCAAGGGCCATGCTGGCAGCCAGCCACAGGGCAGTCGAGCAGACCGGCCCTGGACAGCGGCTACCAGCCAGCCAGCCAGCCACTCGGCAGGCGAGCAGATGCCACGGACAGTGGCTACGCCTTAGCCATCCACACCACGGCTGAGAAACCCAGCCCGTGACAGCGGCTTGGCGTCAGCCACCCACGCTGCCCAGACCGGACTAACAAATCAAATACAGACAGACAGACATCAGCCTACCAGATTGGGCCCACGAGGGGCCCACCAGACTGGACCCCACGGGGGGGGGGCCCGCCAGATTGAACCCCGAGAGGGTTCACCAGACTGGACCCCACAGGGGGGCCCACCAGGAGCCAGGAGCGATGTCTCAGCCTGACCTGGAACTGGTGTGAGCGGCTGCGTCCAACCTGACCACGTCCCCCAGATACAGAAAGTCGACTCACCAATATAGGATACCAGGTGGCTTCGTCCAGAAGGGTGTCCTGAAGATGGGCTGGGGTCCCCCCAAGAGTGAGGCTGAGGCACATCTCTTAGGAGCTCCCCTCTACTCAGGGTGGAGGCTCCCAGGCAACCCCCACAGGAGACCAATTTAGGCGTGAGGGCTTGGAGAAATCAAATCTCGGTGGGACCTCTAAATGTTGTACCCAAAGAAAATAAAATCATCCAAGCTGATCACGTAAAGCCAAAAGAAGCCTTTATTTTAGCTGGCCAGCGGCGACCTCCCTTACTCCTAAAAGAGGAGTTCCAGGGGATCTCGCATTAACTGTGTCATTGCCAACTTTTATAGGGCTTGGGCCGGGATTAGGGTGGGGCTATAGGGCACAGGAGGGATTAGGGTTGGGCTGTAGGGAGGGAGGATTGGGGTGGGGCTGACTTTCTCCTGGTGGCACTGGAGAATCTTTCTGGGAAGTATAACAAACAAACAAAAAAAGAAATATTCTGAAGGATCATATTAATGATCTGTGCATATGCTTAAATTATGTTAACAATTATCTTAGAAACAGTACAATAATCAGTAAATTACTGTATTTTTTTCTATTTAATTATTATTAGGAGATATTATGCAAAAATAATGCTACCACTCTGAGCAGGTGATTCCTGAGCATAAAAATTCAGAAAATTCTTTTTTAGGAAGTACAAGTGAATTTTTATTGGGAGGGGAAGTTGTCAACTTAGCAGCACAAGATGAGTGAATAAGAAAGCTCTCTGTAATCACAGAATAGTCATGACCTTTCCTAACGTGTGCTATGCAGGAAGCATTTTAATGTGTGACCCCCAGTCCAGAAATGTCAAGGGCTTTCCCAGTCAATCTAACACTTCTGGATTCCTACCAAAAAAGAAAACAGTAAGAGTATGGAAATGTTGTTTACGAAAGAAAACCTTCAGAGAAGAATAGGAAGGGAATGTAGAATAAAGAAATGTAGAATATTCTTTATTGCAATTAACTACACTTTTTTATCTTCACAGTAATATACAACACAGCCATTTGTAGAACTGGTTCAGATCACTTAAATATCAGATGCGTTTTTAGTCCTCTACTAAGTGTTTGGAAGTTACTAATGTTTATATGAAATGAAGCTGTTAAAAGTTTTCTGAAGCAGTCACTGCACACCAGGAAGGCCACGTCAAACACAAATCAAAGGACGGAGTTTTCCCACAGCTGCAGTGTGAAAAGACCATAAACAGTGGATTCCATACACATAAATGGGTTTCTTTGCTTTAGGAAATCCAAGTGGAATAAGGAATGGAGATGTGTAAAAAGGTTTTTTGAGGGAAGAAGGATGACACCCTGTTCATATTGTTTTCAGCCCCTTTTGCTGCATCACATTCTTCTGCTCTGTTTGATGTCCATAATGTTAAGTTGTCTCTAAGCAACTGCATGATGAGGGTGCTGTCCTTGTATGAGTCTTCATTCAGTGTATCAAGTTCTGACACAGCCTTATCAAAAGCTGTTCTAGCTGGGCGCGGTGGCGCACGCCTGTAATCCCAGCACTTGGGAGGCTGAGGCAGGAGGATCGCGAGTTCAAAGCCAGCCTCAGCAACTTAGCAAGGCCCTAAGCAACTCAGTGAGACCCTGTCTCTAAATAAAATACAAAAAGGGCTGGGGATGTGGCTCAGTGGTGGAGTGCCCCTGGGTTCAATCTCTGGTACCCAAAAAAAAAAAAAAAAAAAGCTGTTCTAGCCAGTGTGCAGGCAAGCTCTGGGTTATTAAGGATCTCATAGTAAAATACAGAAAAGTTAAGAGCCAGTCCCAGGTGTATTGAATGTGTGGAGTGCATCTCTTTCTTGCCTTTATCAAATGCCTCTTGGTAAGCTTTGGGAATTATGCTTTGGGAATAACCTATGCTTTGTTTCCTATCATCACCATATGCAACTTCAGCAAGGTACAGGAAGTACTCTCCCTTCATTTTCAGATAGAAGACCTTACTGTCTGGATTAGTTGTGCTGGTTATTAAATACTTATCCAACAATTCCAGGACCATGGTGCAGATGGACCTCAGCTCTGAGTCCACTTTCTCCCAATATTCCTTAATCAGCTGCAACTTTTCATCCAAGGTGTCAGTCTTCTGCTCAATGCCGAGTTGACCCTCCTGCCTCACGTGTGGCCCCCGATCACCTTCTTGTAGGCCTCCTCTCCTGTTGGACAGCTCATTCATGCAGGTAACCCTGTTGTCATAGCACTTGGCCTGTTTGATCAGCTTGGCCTTCTGGATCAGCCCTGTCTTCTCCATAGCCCAGGAGCCAGGGCTGAGGGTGAGGTGAGCAAGGTAAAGTGCTGAGTCGGATCTGGAGTTGTCTTACTCTAGAGCTTCTCCTCTCTGTAGCCCCAACATGAGTTCCCATAAAATTCTTTTAAGGTTTCAAAAGAATCCACTGTTTTTCTAAAGCAATCCATCTGATGCTTTTTAAAACTTTCATCAGAGCACCTACACTTGTTTTGATCAATTCTCCTTCCTGTACCCCAGACCTTCTCTCCTTCTTCTCTAAACTCTGGAGGTTTAGCTATGTGGCTCACACTGTATCTAGACTACTGTCTGAGTTTCTGACTCGGTAGGATCCTGTAGACAGGAGAAGTGAGAGGACAAAGATGTGAGTGTGTCTGCTCCTCCCTTTCCCTGAATCAGTTCACACCTCCTTGCCATGGAGAGTCAGCCCTGGCAGCTTCCACAGCTATGGTTTCAGCTCCGAGTGATTTTTAGAATTTCTATTCCTTCTTCTTTCTCCAGCAACCCCAGAGTGATGACACCTTCCTGCCCTTGCAAGTCCCTTCAGGGTTCATCGTCTCCTTCTTGTTCCTTTACTCTATCTGCAAGTCTGATTGGTGCCCACTGAGAAGATCTTCATTCGAGCATTTGCAGCAAAAATCTCTTTTTGCTGAGAACCTGTTACAGTTTGGATGTGAGGTGTTCCCCAAAAGCTCATATGTAAGACCATGCAAGAAGGTTAGAATAGAAATGATTGGGTTACGAGAGCCTCAATCCAATCAGTGCATTAATCCCCTGATGGGATTAACTGAGTGGTAACTGAAGGCAGGCAAGGTGCGGCTGGAGGAGGTTGGAAATAGGGGGTGCCTGGGGTATATATTTTGTATCTGGTCAGTGGAATTTCTCTCTCTCTGCTTCCTGATCATCACAGTGAGTCCCCTCTGCCACACTATTCCACTGTGATGTTCTGCCTCAACTTGAGCCCCAAAGAATGGAGTCGGCTGTCTATGGACTGAGACCTCTGAAACCATGAGCCCTCAAATAAACTTCTCCTCCTCTAAAATTTTTATCATTAGGTCTTTTAGTCACAGCAGTGAAAAAACAGATCCAGATTTATTTCTTTCTCTTTGACTAAAAGATTCTAAAAGATTCTGGAAAGCCACAGTGTTAAATTTCATTCAAGATAGACTAGATCATAACATGCTTAAAGAAAAAGTTAAATTGAAAAACCCTGCTAATTATCACTAACTTAAAACACAGGTTTATTTTTTGCTCATGGGAAATGCCCATTTTGATGCTGTGCCTGATGGGGTAGTCTCTGCTCCTTTGGGGCACTCGGGATCCAGTTGCCATGGTGAACAAAGGGGGATGAGGGCTCCAAGGAGCTGGCGTTGGTACCTGAACATTGGTCTGCAAGCAGCATACACCTGTGATGTCATTACTGTTTGTCCATAAACTAGTCATGTGATTTCACCTGACCAAAAGAGGGCAGGAAGTTAAGTACTATTATTTTCCCTAAGAGTTCAAGATAATTTGGCAAATAGCATTAATTTTTACTGTCTCTCCTTCTGTTACACAGATTTAGCTCCTTGTTTTCCCCAAAAGCAAAATAGTCTTCACTGCTCCTAGAACAGCCTGAGGACCCCCACCCTGGCAGGCATCCTACCCCAGGTCCAGGCCTAGAGGCCTCATAACAAGACCTCTACCTTGGTCTGCAACAACAAGCTGCCCCTTTAATTTCTTGATGCACAGTGGTGGCAAAGTGTCCCAAACCAAAACGATCCCAAATGAACAACAACAAAAGCAAAAAACAAACAAAAACAAACAAAGACAATAAACACTCATCCCACTTGAAAAAGGAAATCATGAAGGACACTTAGTGGTTACTCTAAATGTTCAGCAGGCTGACAGTTTAAGCAGTCCCACCCAGGAGACGGAATTCCTCCTTAACCTGGCTCTGAGTTTTCTTCCTGAAATGCACTGATTTCAAGTCCAGATCCTACCCTGGGATATTTTTCCTTTACCATATGTCTCCTGGCTACATTCACAGTGAACACTGTGCATGTTCATTTCCAGGTAACTGAGTATCTTTCTTTGTCCCCTTCTTGACACTAGGAGATTATGTTTGGTTCCTTTAATTCTCAAATAATCTCAGACTCTTTTATTCCTGCCTGGTGGTTTTTTTTTTTCTTAGACTGTGGTGGCTTACAATAACATTGATTCCTTGAGTCTATGTGGCAATAACCATACCTACTATTATTTTCTAGACATACTTCTTAAATTTGTTATATTTATTCATTTTCCGGGTTCATATCTTTCTTTTTTTCAACTTTAATTCTGCTTTTGAAAGCTGAGTCACAGAATTCATCTTATTTCCCTGTTCATTTTGTCCACCAATTTAGAGCCAAAATTTTAATCGATTATTGCTGTAAAACCTCAACGCATCCTAATATTTTAACAATGCACGTGGCTTCAGTGCTTTGGCATTTTTGTGAAAATGGTATGTGTAGATTGTAGCACAATTTGAATTTACCTGATGCTTCAGGTTAGCATCTTTGGCAGGAATCCAATATAGGTGATTGGCAGTCTCTGATTGCATCAAATGAGGAGGTACATCACATCTATGTTTCTCATTCACGACACTAAGCTTGATCACTTGATCACTTGATAATCCTGTCATCATTTTAAAAACATCATTTTCACCTTTTTTGTAAATACTTTGTAGGAGGTACTTTGTTCAGGGAGTCCCTTCTTGATTAAAGGATACTGAGATGTGCCAGGGGTGGTCTCACCTGAACCTTGCGACCAGTCGGCTGGCTGTACCAGCAAGACCTGGCTGCAGGGAGAGCTTTCCTGAAGCTGGTACCTTTCTCTTCTCTCGCTTCAAAGGGATAGCCTGGTCTCATACCCCTTATTTTATCAATATTCCTTTAACTTGATTTATAGGGTTTTAAAAATATATTTATTTGCTTGCACATTCATCATGGAATTTTTTTTACAGGTAATAAAAATTATAAATGTTTCCTTTTGCTTCATAATTTTAAATAATAGGAAATTGTTTTCTACTGCCATGTTTCAGAGAAATTCATTGGTATTTTCTGCTTTTGTTTTGTTTGTTTTTGTTTTTGTTTTGTGGTTTCATTTTCCACAATTAAATATATGATTAATTTGGAATTTTCTTGCTTAACGATTTAATGATTAAATTTTTGGTTTAATGATTAAATGATTGAATTTTTTCTTTTTTTTCTATATGCTCATAGAGTTGTTTTTAATCTTTTTAAAAAGTCAATTTACCTCCACCAATAACTATATTATAAAACAAGTTTAATATGTAATATGGACTTGGAGTATTTCTGAGTTGTCTTTCCTGTTCCATTAGTCTATTTTATTCATAAATAAATACCAAACAGTTTTAAATATAGAAGGTCACATGGGGTGTGTGTTTAGAGTCTGTCAGGGCTGCTGCCCTCACTTCCCGTGCTTTTCATTTGCAGAATTTTCCCGCTTATAAATAGTAAGATTATATTTAAATTTCATTAGGCATTAAACAAAAAGCCATGTAATATTTGGCTACCATGTGTTAACCAGTTCAAAGGGGAACGCATCAATGAAATAAAATTTCTTCCCTAAAGGAATCCTCATAATCTAATGGGACAGATGACAACCAGAGGAATAAAGAGTTTTTCTGAGATCTGTTGCACTGTGCCTTTTGAAATTTCTAAGAGAATAAATTCTAAATGTTCCTTCCAACAAAAATAATATTTGAGATGATTGACATGTTAATTGATTATTTAATTATTCCACATGTATTCATAAATCATAACATCACATTGGACGCTATAAGTACATACAATTGTAAATTGTCAACTTACAGTATAATAAAAAGTACATAAAGAGGAAAAAAGAAAATATATTCTTAAATACCAGTGTTTTCAAAATCTGTTGGGAACATATATTGAGGAGAAACTGGCTGCCCATGGAGTGAAAAATAACTTCACAGAGGGTTCCTCACTAGTTTTGAAAAAATACATCATATTATGGTGAAGAATTTTGTTGCATAGTCTATTAAATAAATATTTTGAAGAATATCATCATTACTCACATGGCCCAAAGATTACTGCTCCTTTTAGGTATAATTAAGCCAAGTAAATATCAGAGCTGCTTAGTTTCTATTGTTGATTTTATTTATGTGCATTTTAAAGAGACAGGGTGATCCTGAACTCCTGGCTCATGCAATCCTCCTACCTCTGCGTCCTGAGTAACTGAGATTACAGATGTGCACCACCTTGCCCAGCTTTTATTGATTTTTAAACTCTCATACATTTCTGGGGTAAAAATAAACTGGGAGAATAATCACTTTGAAAATGTTTTACTAGTTTATTAAAAAGGTTATCATATACCTACCATTTGATCCAGCTATTCCATGTCTAGGTATTTATCCGAGGGAAACAAAAATAAATGTCCACACAAAGCCATGCACAGGGATTTTCATGATAGTTTTATTTTAATGTTCCTAAACTTGAAATTAACCAAATATTCACTAAAAGGTGACTAAATAAGCATATTGTATTATATCCATAAAATGAGAAATTTTATAGCAATAAGGAATAAAACTTTTTATATATTAATACATGAAGCTCAAAATAATTATCCTGAGTGAAAGCAGCTAGAAAGAAAAGACTATTCTTATGTTATTCATTTACTTAAATCCTAGGAAATGCAAACTATAGTATAATCTATAGTAGCAGAAAGAAAATCTAGATATAATCTAGAGTAGCAGAAGCAAATAAGTAATTGTCTGATGATCGAAGGATGGCAGGAAAGGATGGGGAAATGGGATTACCAAGGTATACAAGCAAATTTGTAGGGGTGATGGATTATTCATTAGTGGCCATTCTTTCATTTACACACATAAATCAACATATAGGAAGTTTTACACTTTAAATAAGTGCAGTCTGTTGTATATAAAGCATGCCTCAATAATGGTGTAAAAGATATCCAGTCAGACAGTCAGGCCAAACCCAAACTATTGGGCCATGGCAGAGATGTAGAATCAAAGATGAAGAGATGATAGATTCAGATGAATTGAAGATGGGAGAAGGAAGCTGTGTATCTGTGCTTGCAGGCTGTGAGGGATTGTTCCTCCCTGTTCACAGAGGGACCATACTTAGGGTATAAGTATTCAGGGAACCAATTAGGAATTGTCATCTGAGCCAACTTTGATTTTACTGGTTTTTTTTCAGTGAATATATTGTTTATTTACATTATGAGTATATCATATGTCATAGATTTTCAGTAAAAAAGGATTGAAGAGGTTTTTTGAGGTCATTTATACCAACTTTATACCCAGTTAATGAATTTGTCTACTGGAATCTTGAGAGACACTCATACTGCTACTTTTAATTAAATATTTCCAGGGCCTAAGGCATCACAGTGTCACATGGGAGATACTTCATTGCTGAATAGTTCTGTCTTATAGAGAACTGAAGGTTGTGTCTTGGTTTGTATGGCCATCACTATCTCCAGTACATGGAGTGGCCAGGCAAGTGCAGTAGAGAGGGAATCATCCAATGCCAAAGCATAGCCTTGGGCTTACATACAAGGTGACGTGAAGAGTTCTGCAGACCCACTCCCTAGTAAAGCAGCAATAACCATTAACTGGGGATAATTATACACATGCATGCACACACACACACACACACACACACACACTTATATATAATATGAATTTTAAACTCTTCATAAATTGACTTCAGGCAATATAGAATTTATTCAAGAAAGAGAAAAAAATTCAGTAAAATTATTAAATCTTTGTAAGAATAGTCAATGTTAAGTCACACTAGAGACTTAATCCACTCTCTGTCTCGAGTTTTTAGCATGAAGGAAGATTCTCTGCATATGTGTGCGTAGTCAAGAAGATAGGACTTGATCTCACAGCAACCTGTTGAGAATAATGGTAACTTGAGGAGGTGTAGGTCACCAGCATTTCTTTTCCCATTCCCGGGCTCCAGCAAGTGCAGCTGAGAGCTTCAGGACTCACTTCCTCCACCTAGCCCACTGATAGGGAGGAGGCTATATGCATGGTACATTTGGGGCTGATATAGTCATCTAACTCACTCAGAGGGAACTGGTTCCATGCTAAGAGAGGAAATTTGAGAAAATAGACAAGATCATGCTGCCCAGTGCCCTGCTTGTAAAGATGTGGTGTTATGAGAAGAGAAGTGAGCCACTCTTATTCCCAGATAAGAAATGGCTCAGAGATGTTGCCAGGGAGAGATGCAGGTCTTTAGAGCAGAGAGTTCTGAAGCCGTCCCTGAAATAACCAACTATTTTTGGAAGAGAATGTGGGGTAAGTTGAAGCCTAAGGACACTCTTGAAAACAATGGAGATTTTGGTGGTAAACAATTAGGAAAAAAACAATTGAACAGCTTTTAGTCCTCATGGTTCTAAATAAACTTCAAAAGATTGGCCTCAAACCTGTCCGTAAGGCCAGGCATAATGACCCACTCCTGCATTCCCATCTACTTGGGAGGCAGAGGCTGGAGGATTGCAAGTTTGAGGTTGGTCTGGGAAAATTAAAGAGACCTGTTTCAAAATAAATATAAAAAGAATTTCAGACATGTCATTGGTAAAGTGCTTGCCTACCATGTGCAAACCCCAGGTTCAATCCCCAGAACTGCATAAAAACAAAACAGACAAACAAACAAACAAAAACTACCCTTGGTAAAGGTCAAAATTAAATTGGATGAGACTATTGAAAAGAAGAATAAGCTAGCAGCAGCTAGTATAGGGTAATAGATTAGTGTAAAATCAAAAGGGGCAGGCAGTTTAACTGAGAAATATAGAGAAGACAATTAAAGAGAATTCTCTTAAAACTACTTTCATCCCAGAGTGACAGGGAAAACAAAATTAACAGAAGATTTAGAACACAAAAAACATATTCAATTATATCAATACAAACATTAATCATGAATGAATTAAACAATGCCATCAAAAGAGTTTCCCAGACAAAGTAAAAGTTACTATCCTATTTATTATGTGTTCTCTATAGGAGACAAATTAAGATTCAAACATGCAAATTGGTTGAAATTAAAATGTGGATGAAATATTTAATGTGTATAGCACTCATCAGAAAGATGAAGTGATGTTTTGATGAAATCTTGAGCAAAACAGACTTCAAAACAAAAAAAAATAATGATAGAAATAAAATAACTTGTAACATCATAGAAGTGATCATTCATTTTGGGAGGTATTGCAATTATAAATATATATGCCCATACTAACATCTCCAAAATACACAAAACAACTTGCAGAGTTGCAGATGAGAAAAGGAAAATTCAGCAACAACAGTTGGAGACCTCAATACTGAAATTTCAGTAAAGAATTAGCAAAAAAATAAGCAGAAAGCCTGCAAGCAAATGCAAGGCTTGAATACCACAATCAACAACTAGACCTAATAGGCATCTGTAGTACAATCCAATTAGCAACAGGGAAATATGAAAACTTTTGCAAGTGAACATAGGATATTCCCCAGGATAGACCTAATGTTAGGCCATAAATCAAGCTTTAATAAATTTGTAATGATCATAATCATACTATTATATTCAATCAGAATGTAATAAAATGGTAATTAATAACAATACAATTCTTAAAATTCACAAGTATGTGGAAATTAAACCATGTACTCCTAAGGAATCAATATGTCAGAGAAGAAATCACAAGAAAATTTAGAAAATACTTTCTTTAAGATGAATGAAAATGAAGACTAACACAGAAAGTATGGGGTGCAGCTAACAGAGCCTACAAGAACTTTACTTTTTATACTGGGGATTGAACCAGGGGTAGTTAACCACTGAACCACATGCCCAGACCTTTTTATTTTTTATTTTGAGATAGGGTCTCACTAAGTTGCTTAGGGCCTCAGCCTCCCAAATTTGGGAGTACAGGCATTGGCCACCATACCCAAGTATTGGAGAATTTATAGACTTCAGTGTCTCTCCTAAAAGAGGAGAAAGATTTCAAATAAATAATTAATCTTCAATCTTTAGACAGGAGAAGAAGAAAAGCAAACTAACAGAACAAGCAGAAGGAAGTTAAAAATATTGATTAGAGTGGAAATAGCCAAAATAGAACAGAGAATAACAATGGAATCAAAGATTTTTTGGCAAAGATCAACAAAATTGATATTAAGTAGACTGAAAAAAAATGAAGCTATGCATATATAATAAATATGTGCATCTAGCAATTTATCTATCTATCTATCTATCTATCTATCTATCTATTATCTATCTATATAAATCACATTATCAGAATGTGGTCCCTAATCCAGTATAATTGAATGATTGATGTATTTATAGGAAGAGAAAAGTACCATGTGAAGATGGACACATGTGGGAAAAGCACCATAGACTAATAGAGACTGAGACTGGTTTGACAGTTTTAAAGGAATTGATGACCATCACCAGAAGCTAGAGAGAGGCAAGGAAAAGTTGTACCAGTCTCAGGGGAAGCATGGCCCTGATGGCATCTTCATTTAAAACTTCAGCCTCCAGAAAAATGAATTTCTTGTTTTTAAGCCATTCACAGTTTGTGATATCTTGTTATAGAAGTTCTAGAAAACTAATACATAAGGAAATAATGTAAATGGTTATATGTTGAAAATTAGATAATAGATGAAATGAGAAAATTCCTGAAATGACACATTTTTCCAAACTGATTCAAGAAGAAATAGAAAATTTATGCTCATTATAAATAAAATTATCATGTTAATGATTTAAAAACTTTCCCTGAAGAAAAGTTAAACCCTACTTGACTTCACTGGTGAATTCTAACAAACATTTAAAAAGGAATATTAATTCTTCACAAACTCTTCCAAAACCAGAACAAGGGCATGCTTACAAATACATTCTATGAGGCCAGAATTACCCTAATTAAGACAAAAAGCAAAAATGTCACTAAAACTACACATCTCCCATCAATATAGATGAAAAATTATTCCATGAAATGCAAGAAAACTGCATCTAGCAAAATCTTAAAAGGATCTTCCTTTTTGGCCAAGTGGGATTTACTTCAGGAACACAAGGTTGGTTTACTAAAATTCATTTACTATTATGTACCATGTTGAGAGAAAGAACACAAACACACACTATGATCACCCCAATAGATACAGAAAAAAGCACTGGACAAAATCCTGCACCAAAAGAATAAAATATACCACAGCTGAGATATAGAAGGAATCTTCCTCACTAGGATTATATAGAAATTCCTACAGCTAACATCATACTTGTATATTTTGCCCCCAAAACTTGGAGCAACGCAGGGTGTTCACTTTCTCCACTGCTATCAACACTATACTGAAAATTCTAGCTAGGGAAATTAGACGAGAAAGTGAAGCGAAAGTCTTTAGATCGGAAGGGAAGAAGTAAATATTTCTGTTTTTAAATGACATAATCTTGTCATTAAAAAAATCCTAAGAAGTCCACTAAGAAATTATTAGAACTAACAAATGAGTTCAGCAAGGTTGCAGGGCATGAGAACAATATACAAATATTAAGTGTACTTGTGCATTCTAACAATGAAATATTTGAAAATAAAATTGAAAAATAATTTCACTTACAATAGCATTACAAAATAAAATACTTGGGAATAAATTTAACAAAAGATAAACAAAACTTCTTACTGAAAATTAAAAAGCATTATTAAAAAATCAAAGCCTATAACTTTGAATGTATTAAAAAACATTAAGTAGTATGTCTTAAATTGTTGAAATGTATGCTATATGTTATAGTTCCATAAAGCTACCCTGAGATATATATGTATATACATGTCTATGTATATATATCTACCCAAGTATATTATCAATACAAAAGATTATTGCCACAAATATTGTAGTAAAGAGATGTTATTTATAAATAATAGCACTTTGAAATATGAATACATAAATATGTTAAATTTATGATGGAAATTTTTAAAATTTTATTACAAATCCATTGCTGAAAATTTGGAAAATATAGGCACTTAAAAAGAGAATGACAAGTATTATCCATATTTTTTTCCCTTTTCTCCTTATACTTCTCATAATGAACTAAGAATGAAGATTCAAAGCATTATTCTGGCTTCAGGGAGTCAATGTTCAAATCAAGTTTTCTTATTATATAAGTGAGTGTAGGAACAAATAGAAATATTTGAAGTTGAGAATATACTTTATATCACAGCTATTAAGCAATGCAAAAATTGATCAAAAAAAGGGCACTTGAGGGACATTTTAATAGTCCTTGAAGAATACCAATAGTTATGACACCAATAAATAACATCCGGCAATTCTTACCTATAATGTACTACATAATAAGTTCTCTGCTATAAACTCCTCATATTATCTAATTTCTATTTTAATATGGAGATGGTTTTATGTTTAATATACATTTTACACACATACACGGAGACACATGTATATGTACGTCTCTTCTTCCCCATATTCCTGTTTGTTACACATCATGACTAACCTGTGTCTCATGAGAATTACCTAATATAATTCAAGACAAAATGTGCCTTGCGTCGGGAAGCCAAAAGATCCTAAAGGGAGCAAATCTGCTTGTCTATGAGCCAACTGAATGAGACTGAATTTTCCAAACTATATAAACATTATTCTGTGTGCAGTGCTACGGTTTATCTCTATATCATGTTGGTTTTTACAAATGGTATCTCACATGCGCAAAATTAACAGGATTTACATGGTTATCCTAAGCTTTCTAGGAAATAGAACTTAGGTACTTTTACCCTGTCTGCATATTAAGACTGAGAAATTGTACCGTGTTACTCAAAACCTCATGACACGTGTGGGTGGCATAGGATTTAAATCCAGAACCCAAAACCCATCTTGACAAAGTAAAATGCGAAAAGACACATCATCAAAACCATGTTTCAGAGTGAAAGTGCTGACCACAGAGCAGCATGGATGATGGGAGGCGAGCTGACACCAAGAGAGCCATCAGGTGGCTGCATGACTAGAGCAGTAACAGCACCACTGCATGCACCATTGCATCACTGGTGCACAACTGCCCTGTGCAAAGCTGAAGCACCATTGCGCTTATTCCTCACTACAATCTAGCCGGTGATCACATTCAGTGCAAGGTCACTGAAATCACGTTGGAGAGGGAGGAACTCAACTTGAGTCAGTGTTCAGTGTTTTCTGTCTAGGATGTCCCCGTTGGTCTCTAATGAGTGACATCACAGTAGAAACAAGAAATCCCATTTAGCTTTGATCATGGTTATGTTCCCTTTAGAAAAGCAGAGCTGTAACTCAACCATCTTTTCTCATATTAAGCTCCTCTCCTAAGTGATACATATTCTAACATTATCAGTTACATGAAAGGGAGGAGTGAAGGGAAAATCTTAAAAGTCAAATCAGCAAGAATAGTTGAAAGGCTGGAGAACATCAAAAGGTCGGTGCTGGAAGTCTGAGGTAGAGAGCAATTAAGCACAAGGCCATGGTTCTATGATTATGTGATCAAGTTCTTCTGATGATTCAAGTTGTTCTCAGAAAAATATCCCTAACAGTCACAATGGGAAAATAAAACTTGTTAAGTAAGATACATGTAAGACATATTTGTAAAAATCTATATGACATAGAGATAAACTGTTAACACAGAACACAGAATAATTTTTATATAGTTTGGAAAATTCAACATCATTTTAATTGGTTGATCTAAAAATATATTTTGCTTATTTTAGGATCTTTTGGCTTTTCAATGCAACACATTTCGTCCTATATCATATTAGTTAGTTCTAATGAGATCAGGTTAGCAATATTTGTAACAAATAGAGATATGGAAAAAATTGGGCACAGATTGTAAAACTAGGTTGTTAATAAAAGATCACTTAGAAAAATGGAATATTCTATCATGTTTTTTAACTCTGAGTTTTTTATAGAACTACAAACAAACATTAGGATTGTCTTTATATCTACCTGTGTCTGTCTGTGTGTCAATCTACCTTCTTGCTAACTCATAGATATTAAAAACATAGATGTTATTAAACTACTTGGGACATATATAACAAAGACTCAGAAGAGGGTTGCTTGTAGAAGTTGAAGTTTTGAGTGAAGCTCTAAACAAGAGCATTTGTTTTATTCCATACTTTAAAAAATGAGGGAGATTGTTAGTTATTAATTAATTAATAACCTTAATTATTAATCTTAATATTTTAGGCCATAACAGTATATATGTTTCTTTGAAGCAATTTTTGGAAGGGAGATAAAGCCTAAATTACATGTTTTTGCTGTCTTAAAAGGGGCATGTTCTGGGACTATAACAGTGGGTCCACTTCACCTTTTGAATATAGCTCTGAGGCTTATTTTTTAAAGGGACATATTTTCCTTTTCCTTTTTCCGTCATCCTGACCCTAACTTGGGAGCAGGGAACAAGATTCCTTGTCATCTGTGCTACACAGGAAGGAGATATCTGCCAGAGGATCTAGGAAGTGAATATCTCCCAAATTAACCACTGAATGTTAACACTGTGGGGAGCAGTTCCCTGTCTCTTTCTGGAATTATCCCTTAAGAGAATGGCTCCCTTATCTCCACCCTATCCTGTCCATCACAGAAGAAGCTCCTCCTGGTCCTTGCCCCCTTTTACCTGTCTGTCTATAAGTAAAAGAGTTGGACTACTCATCGTGGAATGTCGAAAGAGGCCAGAGCTGGTATGGCCAGACCCAACATGGCCCCTCTCATTTAAAAAGAGTATTGACTCTTGTGTGTTTATTGAGTAGATAAGATTTTTGTGTAACAGATAGAAAAACCATCAACGACCTTCTCCAGCAGTTAACCCTTTTCTCCTGTACACAGGATGTGGCAGAGAGGACCCCAACAGTCTATGAACATCTAAAAATAATAAATTTAAAATAAAAAACAAGTAAAACAAAAACTTTAACATCCTTTGATAAATAATAAATGTTTAAAGTGTTGTAACTACATGAGCAATATACAACTGTAATAAATATTGAGAGGTTTCTAGAACTTATAATATTTTCCCATATTAGAATATGGCCTATCAAAGATTTCCAGATAATTAAACTTTGGATGGAGTTGTCAGCTCCTTTGTCCAGTGCGTCTACTAGAGGGTAGGATCCTCGATGGCAAGAACACTGAATCCTCTGAATCTCAAATGTCAAATACAGGGACTGACCCATTATAAATTCTTATTAAACAGACTTAAGAGTAACTTTACACCAAGATGTGGTTGGTACAAAAACAATTGATAATAAGACAAACGGTGTATACTCTGCCAGCAATAGATTTTTCTTTCAAATTTTCATACCAGAAGAGCCTCATGAAAAACTAATTGTGCTTAAAGGTGGGCAGTCCTATAACCAAAAACTTGGTCCTTGTCCTTGTCCCTGATTCCAATTCAACAGCAAGGACATGGTTTTGAGAAAAATGAAAAAGAAGTTTCATTGCTTTGCTAGCAAAGGAGAAACACGGGGGACTCCTGTCCCAGAAGCTG
Organism: Glaucomys volans; assembly: GCA_020662805.1. Classification (NCBI taxonomy): domain Eukaryota; kingdom Metazoa; phylum Chordata; class Mammalia; order Rodentia; family Sciuridae; genus Glaucomys; species Glaucomys volans. The sequence goes on from JAJEJO010001918.1 coordinate 586,819, forward strand.
TGATTCTGCCCATCAGGAGTGCCACAAGCGGTTAAAGTACGAGGTGTGAGAGTTAAGTAATTTCTCAGTGCTGGTTTATTCTCTGCACACAATCACACACTTACCAGATATAACTCTAGTCATGTGGAGGATCCACTGCAGGGGGAAGTGGAGGCTGGCAGCTGTCTTCTCCAGTGTCTCCTCTGGCTCTTGTCTTGGCTTGTCCCGGATCTCAGCTCTCGATTGTCCTCAGCTCTCTGCACTCCCATCTCTGGCTCTCTGGCTGGTCTTCCTATAGTTCTTTTTGTGTCTGTTGTGGTCGATAAGGTAGATGGCACTGGGGGTGTCAGATGTGGTTGTTCTAAACTGTCTCTAATTGGTTACACCTCTTTTGGGGGGTCTCTCATTGGTCACACCCTTTTTAGGGGTACATCCTTGGGTTTTTGCACAGACACATTATATCACATAACACTGCACTATTCAAATAATAGTCCATATAGTAAAGTAAAATATTGCAAAGTAAAGTGAGGTTTGTCACTCGTAACAAGGAGGAACAGGGCGATTTTTAAAGGAGCTCTTCAAAGGCTACATTCCAGGTGTGCCCTGATGGGTCCCCCAGTTCCTAGAAGCCAGGCCTCTGCGTCACATGGCTCAACCAAGTCTGATTCTGCTAAATAAGACTGACTCCCCACAATAGAACTTTTATTTATTTATTTATTTATTTATTTTTAATGTTTTGGATTATAGTGTTTTTTTAATTTTTTTTTTTAGTTGTTGATGGACCTTTATTTTATTCATTTATTTATATGTGATGCTGAGAATCGAACCCAGTGCCTCACAAATGCCAGGGAAGCGCTCTACCACAGAACCATGACCCCAGCCCCTGTTTCATTTAGGTTTTTGTCCACTTTAGAACAATGTACAACCAGAGAACAGTAACACTCCCCTTAGATGAAAATGTTAGGTGATTGCTTACTTAAATACACATTTCTGAACACTAGCTTCCTAGTCTTTGAGAGTCTAATTTGAAGTTCAACTGCATCTCAAGTGTTTGTGTTTCTCACCAAATGTTCAATCTGTGAGTGCCAGGCAGCATTCTGCTGAAAAATTGCAGTACATATGCAAATCTATCTTTGTCCTTTGGAAGGATAGGTAAAGGTGAGTGGTGATAAGATTTCCTGTGCTCTGTTTTATAGGCAAATTCAAACTTTTTGGAACAACATGTAAAAACTAACTCAAAAAGAGAGTCAGAGGCAAACAAAAATACACATAAATTGAAAGGGAAATGGGACTCAACTTCCAAAATCCAACATGACAGGCCACTTCCCAGAAACAAATGGTTATCACTGTTGACTATTATAGGGATGAAAAAGACACTGTCCATTGTCCTCAAGGTGGTCAGCAAATAGGGAAACATTTATTCAAGAAAGTCTGCTAAGTCTAAGCCTGTGGCATGTGATCCACAGCCTTTTCCCTCTGACCATCAGATCAAAGTGATAGCAAATCTGTCCCGGCCAGTGAAACCAAAACATAGGGCTCCCTCCTCAAAAGGAGTTGGAAGATCGGGGGCTCCCTTCCTTCACTCAGTTCCCACTTTGGGGGCAGAGGCTTTACCGTGAGCACTGATTGTAAACACATGAGCACAAAAATGATGGAGGCAGGCAGCCGATCTTTGATCAGCAAGTTTCTCTTTATTCAGCGGCAGAGTCAATTGGACAAACACCCGATGTGGCTCATTTTCAGGGGTAAAATAGCTGGTGACCAAGAGGTTCTGGGCTTTATATATACAGCCTTGGCAGGGCCAGACCAGGGATGGAATTACTTTTGGGGGTGGGAGGGCCCTTTTGGCAGGCAGGGGGCAGGGCCAGGTCATGGGAGGAGTTTGGTGGCAGGATAGTTTAGGGCAGGCAGGAGGTGGGGTAGGTAACCATATGCTTCACTGATCACCCTCCACACCAGTAAATGGAAAGCCAAGAGGAACCAAGTCCAACTCCTTGCTCAGTGTTTCGCTCATAAAGATGAGAAGGAAGTGGGCTCTGTCTTCACACTCCAGATTCACAAGAGTGTCATAGATGTTTTGCCCAAAGGCAGAGGCAAGCTGCAAGAAGAGAGAGCTCTGAAGTTCTCCCCAGAGGAACCAAGTTAATTTGAAAAGAATTAAGGCTCAAGCCTCCGGGTAATATTGAAAACAATAGAGATGTGGGAGGTCAGCGATGGAGAAGAGGTTGGTAGTTCTATAACAGCTGCAAACTACACCATGACTGTTAGTAGTTCACCAGAGAGAATCCGAAAAAGAGACAGGGGAGAAATGTCCTGGGCTTGAACTGAGCTAGCTTCAAAATCTGGCCTGCAAGCTACCACTGCAAAGAAACCTGAATTTAATTGGGTCAGACTATGGAGCGACTGATGCCCAGGGGCATCGTTGAAAACAATAGAGCAACCAGCAACAGTGAGTAGAGAAAAACAACTGGGTGGTGTCACTTGAGGCAACCAACTTGGGGAGTTCAGGGGGAGAGCGTCTTCAAGCGGCAGTGCTTGAGTCTAAGGCCAGGCCTTCAGAGGAGTGACAGAGGACACTGGACACTGGTGGAAACAAGTCACTCCAACAGTCCTGCTGAGGCACAAACCAAATAATAAACTAAATGAGCAAGTGAAGAAATGCATCAACAAAATCCCTAAACAGACAAAAGACAGCACAAGGAAACTACAGACCAATATCCCCTGTAGCTGTAGACACACAATTCTCAAGAACATAAAAGAAAATCACATCCAGCAATATATAAAATGTATGCATTATGACCCAAGTGGGATTTATCCCAGGAATGCACATTGGTTTAAAATCCAAAAATCCATAAATTGCATATATGATATCAAAAGAATAAAAACACCACATGATCATCTTTACTGATGCCAGAAAAAGCATTGGATAAAACCCAACAGTAATTAGGAGAGAAGGGAACTTCTTCAATCAGGTCAAGTGCTTCTATGAGAATCCCACAGCTCATTCTCGTGAAAATGAGTGATTCATCATGGTGAACCAATGGCAAGTGACTAATAGTTCTCCTTCTAAGATCATGGTCAATACAAGCCTGGAAGTCTGCATTCTTAAGTGTCCAAACTGTTCTGACATAGCTGATTCTTAGATCTGCATTTGGGAATCTCTGAAAGATGAGAGAAAAACAGGGCTTCTTACCTGATGTATTTGGAAATGGGAATTAATAACATTAAAGAGCATTAACAAAAGGAATCATTAAAAAAGACATGAACATGCCTTATCCATTCAATAAACCGCCTTAGTTTAGGATGCCACAAATATAACAAGGATTTTACGGTTTGTGAGTAATCCCAGCAAGCAACCTTGTGCTTTTTCCCTGTCAACCTTCTATTGCTTAGTGGAGGCAACTATTATCACACAAATCAGTTTTCCCGGTGCATGAGCTTTCTCTAAGTGCAAGAGTACACAGCGTCCTCTTGTGCTCTTTTACTTAGCAAAGTGCAGGAGATTCATTGATGTTATGCTGCATAAACCCGCAGGTTTTTTCTTTTTATGATTGTACAGTGTTCTGCTGTATGAACGTAACCATAGTTTACTCATCCATCTACTGATAAATGTTTAGATTGTTCCTATGTTTTCTCCTTTTTTTTACAAAAGCAATTTTAATGTTACATAATTTTTACTAAAAAAGTTTCTTTTTAAGTACATGATCAATTTTGGCTATATGTGTGTATATGTGGTGTATGTGTGCATGGTGTACATATGTGTGTTTCTATGTGTGTACTTGTGTGTGTGGTGTTTGTGTGGTTTGTATATGGGTTCATTCGTAGTATGGTGTGTATATATGTAAACTAGTGTGCTACATGTATGTGTTATATGTATGTATGTACTAAGTATGAGTATATTGTGCCTGTGTATGCTGTGTGTGGTGGGTATTGTGTGCTGTGTGTGTATGTGTGTGGTGTATGCCTGTCTGTGTGTATATGTGCAGTTGGCATGTGTGTATGTGTGTGACGTGTATCTATGTGCATGTGTGATTTAGGTAGAGACAGTTCCAGCTCCCCAAAGATTTCTTCCGTTTCCCAACCCAGTCTATCCCAGCCTTTTCCCAACACTGTGGGCAATGACTGTTTTGAGTTCTGTCATTTTAGATTTTGCTTTTTCTCAGAATTTGCCTCACTGGAGTCCTACAGTCTCTACTCCTTGAGTGTGTCTTTGCTCAAACTTTTTGAGATTCATACATGTTGCTGCATGTTTGTTCCCATATACTGCTAAGCAGTGTTCCATTGTATGGCTATTTCACATCTGTCCACCTCTTGATAGGCATTTGGTTTGTTTCTAGCCTGGGGCTATTACAAATAAAGCTGCTGTTAACATTTGAGTGCATATCTTTTTGTGGGCGTGTGCATTTAGTTTTCCTGGATAGTGAGCATGGAATCATACTATCATGGGGTAGATGAAAACCCATATTTACTCCATTGGTAGGTACAGAGGGTGAATTGGAGGAGATAATATCAAGGATTTAGATTCAGATTATTAAATCAATTTTGACACAGTAGGACAATGAAATGAAATTTACAGTACAGAATATTCTAGTTACTTAGGAAAGAATGAAGGAAAGGCATTGTAGATGATGGAGCTAGTCACTGATGGCAATAAGTATGGATGATTGGATTGCCCCACAAGGTTGAATTTCCTTTAACCTGCTACATGTATTCAGAGACTCGGTGTCCAGGGTGTGGCCTGTTAGTCATAATTCTAAGGTGCTTTTCCTTAGGGCATTATTTACTGTCTTACTTCCAGTCCATGCACAAAATGTTGAAAGGGAACTTAACAAACTAGAATGCCTCCAGCACTAGAAAAAAAGAAGGGAGCAGTGTCTGGAAGTTTTGGTGGAGGAACGGAGAAATTTAAATATAAAAATATTTAGTATATATTTTGAAATACTTTAAAAAAGTATGAAAGGAAAACAAAATAAACAATGCTGTGTAGATTTAAATGCCAGTGGGGGAAGTCTAGAATGGCAAAAATCTTGGGTCAACGTGAATAATATATTTTTACTAGAATTGTTAAAAATATGAGGGAGATGAAGGGAGAGTTTTCTGACTCTGGCAGACAATATTTTGCCATACTGACATCTTTATACCTGGAAAAGCCTCCTTTTGGCGAAATTTCATATTAGCCTAGATATTTTTCTAGATTTTTTGCCACTAATTCAATTTTCAATTTAATTATTAATTCCTCATAAATTATCATTTGATAGAAATGGTTCTCTGGAAAGAAACCATTGCAATTTCTTAATTTTAAGGTGGAAGACTAAAATTAGTAGAGGAGGCATTGTGAGCAACTCAGTTCTCACAGATAACTTCAGAGGAATTTTAGGAAAGTCTTCAAAGTGAAAATGAGGGCATATTGAGGATGAGACGTTATGTAACTTCTCCAAGGTCACAAAGCAGAAATGGACAGTGTTTTTCTGGTTTCAGTCTCTTTGTCCTTCTGACATCTTACTTTCCCAGCAGCCAGTGGATGTAGATTATCAGCAATGTCCTTAATGAGCCATACATGGATTTTTATTGTATCGTATTCCCAGCCTACTAAATTCTGTGAGGATTTGTATTGCTTCCCAAAGGACACGTTCAGATGAAGACAGTTATACATTTGTTTCTATAGTACATTAAATGACTCTCTTGTGACCTAAGATAGCAAACATTTGTTCAGATGTCCAACTTCCCTCCACCGAAAGGCTGGCTGCCATATATCTCAATTACTGAACTTTAACAAGAAAGTTAAAGTTCCCATTGGTAAATTCTTCCCATTGGTAAATTTTTTTTTCAGGAGAAGGCTCATTTATTTTGAAATTAACAACTGTTTCTTTGGGATCAGGACCATATTATAAATGCAAATATACACAGATAGGTGTTTTAAAAATTATGTCAAGAGAATTAAAGTCATTTGATTTAAATTTGGTAAGCTCAGCCTTTCCTATTGATACTCCTACATTGTTGGCTTTGATGGATGTTCAAAAGAGGATTGAAAGAATAATTAATTATTTGTACACGTATCTCACTGGAAGGAATATGAGTTTTGTGTAGGAATAATGGGTTCCCCAAACTCTTTTTCAATTTATTTTCAGCTTATCACTTGAATGCATGATAGGACTTAACAAAATAGCTAGTGCTTGAGTTTCCAGCTTTGCTTTTGAACAAATAAGTAACCTTCTAAGTAGGTTCCTGTTGGAAGTTGCTTCTTCTGCGACTAAAGTCTCCTGAGTGTTTAATATGAAATAATCTGTTCTTCACAAAGAGCTGGAGAAGAGAGCATTTTTGAAAATAATACTTCCTGTTTTAAAATTTTGGTTTATTTATTCTTTTTAATCTTTTGAGGCATTAAGAAATTCTGAATTAATTGATTCTCATATGAAGTCACCTGATGATATGATGTGTTCTTGATTCATTATCTTTTATTTACTGGATGCTTTGTAAAGGCTAAAAAGTACTAGGTTTTAAATACACCAGTTACATTTCCCCCCGGTGCTAATACTTTTAATGGGATTCTTAGAAAAAATACTATCATCTTTCCTATTTATCATATTTGTAAATGACAATCAACTTTAAAGTGTTTCTTTTTATTTAGAATTGATATATTTTCACAAAGTCTGAAAAATGTACAGAACTAGAAAAATACGTGTATTATTATATTAGTACTATAACAGTCTTTGCTGAAACTTTATTGTGCTAATTTTCAAAACTTTTCTTATGTACATTTTACACATAATTGTAATAACATTGTCTAGGCAAGACTGCTCAACTCCTTTACTTAGGATTGCATCCCAAGGAATTTTCTATGTAATTAATCTTCAGAATTGGAAACTGGAAATAACTACATAATATTCCATCATACACAAGGATCCTCAGGTGTTTTAATGGGCTTCTCTTTGTGGACATTTTGTTGTTACAAAAGATACTATAAAGCCCAATGATGAACTTTAGAATTATGCCATTGGAAAGTGGAAAAAAAATTTTGGAAATAAAAATTCTTTTGCCAAAGAGCATAAACCTTTCCATAGCTCATGACACAAATTGCCGAAATTGCAGCTATTAAAAGTGAAGTCATCTGAGTTCAGATATGCAGCACAGGAGCAAATCCTTGTAATCAACACATGGCCAACATGAAGCAGTATTCTTTGTACTGCCAATGCTTCTTTAGTCTGTGAAAGTTTTTACATCATGGTTTACATTTTTTGCTTATACAATTCCTAGAAATATCAAAGCCTTTGCTTCCATTTACTAAATTATCAGAACTATTTTTAAGTAATGAAATGTTTGTGTATGTCCTTTGCCCATTTGTGTTGGGCCCACCATTTCTTATTGACTTTTGTGAATTTCTTATAAAGAAAGTTTTGAGGCCTTACTGATAGCAATCTTCTTGAGATTAAGACGGTGACTGGTGGATGGGTTTACTGTTAAATGTACACGTACAACTTCTCAGGCTGGATTCTTATCTTAGTTTCAACTTTGTGACTTTGAATCACCCAATATTACAAGGAATATCACAGTTACCAAATGATAAAGGTATTGTAGCAAAAATATAATATGATACTTACTATATACATGAGTTATGAGAATTAGAAGTTTAAAGAATTTCAGGAGCTCACGGCCATCAGCTACCAATTTAATTAGGAATAGATGTTAGGTATTTTTATCTCAGACCTGATAGTGTTAATTACCATATTGTTTTTATGTATCCTCATGGACAAAATGGGAATAATGAGCTTCACCAGATGCTCATGAAATAACATACATGACATTTCTAGGAAGGAAGCGTTACATAGCAACTGCTCACACAACGACAACTCTTATTTTTTGCCTGTGTGCAGTCCATTCTTATGATAGGATCTAAAGAATATTAGAAAACACTTTTTCATAGATCTTTCTTTGAGGGTTTGATAAGTATTTAATCAAGGAAACACTTCTTGAACATGTGCTCTGTGGCCCTTCCCTGGAGACCCCTCACTCACTCTTCTGACTCTTTCCTATTTTTGCCCATCCTTCTTTCTCTCCCTGTACACTCTCTCCAATCAATACCCCTGCTTCTCAGTGGTGTTGACGACAAATCAGCATCTCCACTCATTTTTTTCTCTCCAGTTTTGGATCCAGGCAGCCAATAGGCTATATGCCAAGTGTTCGTCAAACTCACCATGTCCCACACTGAATTTACCATGCTGACTTTTTCCCATTTGTTGTTGCTGGCATGGCTCCACTGATAAGATTTTTGTGGTTTCTCAAGTGAGAAACCTCATTGATTCCTCTCTTTTTGATTTCATATTCAGGCAAAAAATCTGTGATTTTATTTCTTGTACTCATAGTTCAGGCCACTGCTACATCTCATTATTAAAAACCTCTGTGCTTGTCTTACTACTTCCAGTATCTGCTCCCCCTTCAGCCTATTCCCAAGAACACAGAGAAAAATACCTCCCAAAAATTTATAGGTGATGAAGTCAATCTTGCTTAAAATGCTTCGAAGGTTTTCCTTTGCTCTCAGGGTAAAGTCTAAGTTCAAATGTCCTAGCATGCTTACAAGGTATGCTCCTGTCCCTACTTACTTCTCAGAGCTCCTCACCCACAACTCCTCTGTCTTCATCTGTGATAGAGACATATGGAGCAATCCCATAAATAAATTCCATGAATATATACTGCTCTTTCTTGACTTTGAATTCTTTCTGGTGATACTTTCCTGCTTGGAATATTCCATCTACTCCATTCCCCCACTCCATTTTCACCCAACAAATGCACACAATAGTTCCCCTTATATGCAGTTATGTTTTCCATAGTTTCCACCCCCCCAAATTACTCATGGACAACTGCAGTCCAAAAATATTAAATGGAAAACTCCACAATTTATAAAATTTATATTTTCAGTTTTACACCCTTCTGTGTAGCATGACAAAATCTCATGCCATCCTTTCTCTGTCTGACCCAGGATGTGAATCATCCCTTTGTCCACACTGCATACACTACACACCAGTTAGTCACTCCCGTTCTTGGTAATGAGATCAATTGTCAGAGTATAACAGTGTTGATGTTCAAGTAACTCTTATTTTACCTAATATTGGCCACAAAGCATTACAGTAGTATGCTTGTTAGTTTTCCGTTACTATAAGAAATTGTTTAAGACAATCAAATTATAAAGAGAAAAATATTTTGACTCATAGTTTTAGAGGTCTCAGTCCATGCTTGGTTGACCCTGTTTAATGAGCCTGTAGCAAGGTAATACACTGCATCATAGCAAGAACACATGGTGGAGTGAAACCACACACTTCATAGCCAGGAAGAAAGACAGTGAGGAGGAAGTTGGAGGGGCCCTTCCATCCCTTTCAAGGACAAACTCCCAATAACCTAAAGACCTCTTACTAGGTCCCATCATTTCACAATAGTCACATTGTGAGGACCAAGTCTTTAATGCATGGGCTTTCAGGGGACATTCCAGATAAAAACCATGGCAAGTAGTGATGCTGGAGATTAAGACATGCCAAAGAGAAGCTAAAGGAAGCACTTCAAGAAAAAAGTGAAAGCACAATAATAAGATTTTTTTTTTTTTTTGAACCAGGGATTGAACTCAGGGTCACTTGGCCACTGAGTCACATCCCCAGCCCTATTTTGTGTTTTATTTAGACAGGGTTTCACTGAGTTGCTTAGCAGCCTTGCCCTTGCTGAGGGTGGCTGTGAACTCATGATCCTCCTGCCCCAGCCTCCCAAGCTGCTGGGATTACAGGCATGCGCCACTGCGCCCAGCTACAATAAGATATTTTAAATCAGAGAACTTTTAAGAATACCCACACACTTTTATTACAGTATATTATAATGATTGCACTGTTTTATTATTAGTTGTTAATTTCTTACTTTGCATATTTATATATTAATTATCATAGGTGTGTAGGTATAGGAAAAAGCAGTACAAGTAGGATTTGGTACTATTTGTGTTTTCAGATATCCACTTGAGTCTTGCAATGTATCCTCTACATATAATGGTGGAATTACTTATTTCTTCTCATAACTAGAACAAAACCTTCTTGGTTTAAGAAACAATGATGTTCTATCCTTGCATTTCCAGTACCTCTTCAATGTCTGGCATGTAGTATGGTCTGAATCAATGCCCAATGCCTGCTTAATGAAGAGAGCTGAAGTATGATCTTCTGTTTGGAGTAGTGTCCCAGGAACCAAATAATAAGAGTGTTCTGATTTCTTTGTGAATTGCTTCTTCCTACACTTTAACTATGTTATTGAAAACTAATGTTAACCAAAATAATAAATAGTAGATGTTAGTACTGGCAGTTTCAAGATAGAAGTGGGTAATATGGAACAATTTAATACATTTTGAGCATCTGTGTAAAAGGCCTTGTGTTAGACTTCATCAGAACACAAGGATGACCAAGATAGGTCCCCTGCCCTCTACAGTGATTACCATTTTGTGGAAAAATGCAAATTGAAGGAACTCTGTAAGATGGAATGGAAAGTATTTGTTGATATCACAGAGTTCATAAACATAGGTATAGATATATAGATACAGATATATAGATATTAATTCCCTATGCCCTTTATTATTTGATTAGTTCCCACATTGTTTAGAAAAGAAATAGACTTGGGAAGCAGGTTCACTGTGCTCTGGTATCAACTTGTCTGAGTTTGGGGATCAAGCACACCCATGTAAACAACAGGTTGCCTAAAGTGGGTTTATTACTTACAAGGAAAAGAATCCTAGGAGCCATTGTGAACTGGTCCCACAGGAAAGCTTTCTGGGGTGGAAAGAGTCTCAACTGCACACACCCCACTTCTAATACAGCTGAGTGGCCTCAGAAGACTGCCCATCTTGGATTGTATACCCTAGGGCCATGTGTCAATCTTTGAAAGATATTTGCTTCTAAAGGTGGGAGGAACAAACACAGGCAATTTCTCCTTAATTTAAGATATTACATTCCCTAGGAGGGATAGGAGCAAAGCCCAAGCCATTTTCACTAGTCCCACCTTATCTTAGGAAGATGTACTCTCAGTACATGCAGCAGTTATCCTGGAGAGCTTCAAGCAAAAGAGGGGAGTTTGAGCTTTTCTAAGGCCACCTGGAGAGCAGTCATGCAATTAGAAGCAACTGTCTATGAAAAACTGATGAAAATCTCACATTCCAACCAGTTTCCATGGAAACCAAACAAAGAATAAGAAAAGATACATTATGCATTCAACTGCTTTTAGGGACAATGGCATAAATCCATGGTTTTGTATTTTATTTCAATTAGATCTCCAATATTTTGCACGTGAAAAGCATTTGGGCCAGATACAGAGGTTGAAGCATACTAAAATTTCTCCACTTGTAACCACCATTTGCTGAATTTATTCATTTGTGTAAGAATTATTTATTGAGTACAATTATTTATTGTGACAATTTTTGGAGATATATCCCCTGAGAGCTATTGCTCAAAGAAAGGGAAGATAAAGGGACTGAAGACTCTTGAATATTTACTCTCTGACTGGATAAGTTCTAGGAGGTCATCCCATTCTGTAAAATATGCGTACTATATAAATTTTCTAATGATTCTGCAATTGATATACGTATTTAGGATGAAAAAGTAAAAGTATGATTTAGAAAGTCTTGACCAAGTTTATAGACTAAAGCAAGCTAGCCTAAGATTTTCAAATACAGATAATATATTCTTTAAAGTTATTTTCTTTCTTTCTTTCTTCTTTCTTTCTTTCTTTCTTTCTTTCTTTCTTTCTTTTTCTTTCTTTCTTTTTCTTTCCTTTCAATTATTCTTTAATTGTTTCTTTCCTTTCAATTATTCTGTAATCCTTTTCAATGTAGGCAAATTAAAACTCTATTTTGGTGAATGCAGTTCTTCAACAATAGCAGAAATATTGTACATGTTGGTGATATTCTTTATCTTATTTTATAATATATAAGTATTTTTAAATGTTCATAGATAAAACATTAAACGGAAAATTAAAATACTTGAAACAGAAGCATTTAAAATATTTGTAACTTAAGTTCTTGTAAAGAAAAATACTAAAATTAAGTAAGTAAACCTCCTTTAAAATCAAAGAAATGAATGGATACATTGAAACTGGAAAGCTTCAATTATTGGGAAAGGAATGTGCTGAAAGACTCATTTCCTTGAGAAATGGTGAATAAATATGAGCATCACATGCTGTTCTAGGGATGGCCACCAGAGGACAGCATAGATCTTTAATCAATCTAAATCCATGAAAGTTTGTGAGAAAATGTTCCCATTACCTAATTCAAACCCTTAATGTTGTGACTAATGAAATCTTCAAAGGTATTTTTATTATGCTTATTGTGGACATAGAGCATTTGTATATTTAACTTTTATTTCTGAGGTATAATAGTTAATTTTTTTATATGTACTTGGATAATCTGTCTTTGGAAAAAATTCAGAAATGACAGCTTAAAATAAACACTCTGATTTCTAAAAGCCAAAATTCACTTTAATCTGGCTTCCAGGATTTGAGAATTGTTATAACTCACAATGACTGCGTTTCTAAGTATGCTTGTATGAACAAAACAAGGATAGGAATTTCAATGTTTTGTAATTTTCAGAGAACCAAGTGTGCAGGGAATTTTAGAAAAGAACAACTAAGAGAAAACCACTTTATTTTTGAATAATGAAGAAAGGAAACAGGAATATACCCGACATTTGCAAGGAGATAACTCCAACATCAAATATGTTTGCTGATGCAAGTGAATGAAGTAACTTGAAGTCCAGGTTATTATTTATTAGCAAGTTTGTAGTTGGAGGAGGGTAGTATTGGAAATGTTATTATTTTTTTTACCTATAAAGAGTTACTGACACATGCATTCTATCCAGTTTTTTTAAGCATAGATATTAGTAAGACTGCTGTAATCTACTTTTGAGGCACTTTATGTGAAACTGAGGGGCAAACACTTTATCAAGTTACTGATAACCAGAGTGCATTGAAGTTTATGTTTTTGCAAATTTCTTCATGAGCACCTTACACAATGCATTTTACAGATGAATAAACAAGCCTCGGTTAATTATAAGCTTGAGGTCACATGGTTTATACATATTGTTTGTTCCCAAAGGAACAGCTTTTGCACAGGAATAAATCCTAAACCTTTGAATCCTTAATCAGCTATCTACAATGGTGGCTGTTGGAACAAGAGCAATGTACGCATAGGAGATAAGCTGTATTACAAACTTAGGGCTTCAGGATCAAACTTGTTTTATTCTGTTGAACTAGGCTAATCATTATATTATTTGTATTTTGAGAAAGAAATCCCAAATCCCAATCCTATCAAGCCACAATGTGTGCTGCTGAATTTATTCCTAAATCCATCACCAGGGATACTGAAAATTGTCTTTAATTTCCAACCTTGAAGTTTACTTAGAAGTTAGAGACAGGTAAGGATTCTGTCCCTGGGAACATTATTTTCCCCATTGTGGCCTCTGTCTCCTTCTGGGAATACCCACCTATTCACCCAATCTAGGCTAATAAATGGATTTGAATTAGTTCAACTGAGTTTCTTGCACAGAGCTGTTTCTGCTCAAGTACTTCTGTTGGGTAAGATTCCAAATGAGTTTCTTAGACAAGGCCAATTTTATTGCCAGGCCATATGGAACAATATAATCAAACATTTTATGCTTATTCTCATAAGCGTATTCTGCAAAATTGCATATGCCCTGGAAAAGTGGGGAAAGGCACATCTTTATTTACAGAAATTTTTAAAAAGAGAAAATCTCTCACACCTGCATCCCCAGAGATAAATTAAGAACATTTGAATTCTAAAGTATGCAGAGGACTCTCAGCTTGCCCCATTCCTTGTTTGACTTTGTGATCTCAAGATTTTCCACCCTGGAGTCTGACTGGGGCTGGAGGCTCTACTTTAGCAGCTATGTAATCTTGGACACACTTCATATAAACCCTATAACTTCTTCGGGTCTCTCAGTCAATTCACACGTTCAGTGAGTATGTTTGAACACCAGGTAGATGATTGCACCTGTGCCAGGAGCTAGGATTCAACAACAAATAAAAACAGACATGCCAGCACATGGTACTCCTTCCTGACATCTTTCCAAGTATCACTTTCCCAAGGTTCAGAGTTACTAAGATTCGTAGGAAAACTATTTCACCAGCCACACATTTGGCTGGCATAGAAGAAAAGCTAAATCTCCAATTATATATAACAAGTATTCCAGCAGCTCAGAAATAAGCATCCTCTGTAGTAACAATGCCCAGGAAAACCAAACAGCCAACCAGCAGAAACCCCAAAGAGAATTTCCTCAAAAACAAATGCATAGATTAGTGACAGAGGTAGCCCAGCATGATCGCTGGTGTATGAGCTCCAGGATATGACAGGATAGATTGAGTTTCTAGTATTGCTTCTTACCAGTTAGTTGCATGACTTTGGGCAAGTTTTTTCATCAATCTGTCCCAAGTTTCATCCTGAGCACTATGGGGATAGCAACATACCAAAATTTGAGGATGTTAAAGTCCCTCATGTAAATAACACTGCATTTACATATATCTACTCACATCTTCCCATATGTTAAATCATCTCTTGATCACTTGTAATACCTAATAAAACATAAATACTGTGGAAATAATGCCATACTGTATTTAAAAAAAAGATATATATATATATATATATATTTTTTTTTTTTTAGTTCATTGTACACAGATGGAGTACAACTATCATTTTTCTGGTTGTACACAAAGTAGAATCATATAATTTGCCTATTCATACATATACATAGGGTAAAGATGATTGTCTCATTCTATTATCTTTCCTTCCCTACCCCCTCCCCACCCCTCATTTTCTTCTATACAATCCATCCCTTCTCCATTCTTCCCATACCTTCCCCCACCCCCCTATATGTCATCAACCATTTATAAGATAAATTATTTGGCCTTTGGTTTTTGGGGATTGGCTTCTTTCACTTAACATGATTTTCTCCAATTCCAACCATTTACCTGCAAATGCCATAATTTTATTCTTCTTTATGACTGAATAATATTCCATTGTGTACATATACCACAGTTTCTTTACTCATTCATCTATTGAAGGGCATCTAGGTTGGTTACACAGTCTAGCTATAATGAACTGGGCGGCTATAAACATTGATGTGGTTGTATCACTGTAGTATGCTGATTTTAAGTCCTTTGGGTACAGGCCAAGGAGTGGGATTGCTGGGTCAAATGGTGGATCCATTCCAAGTTTTCTAAGGAATCTCCATACTGCTTTCCAGAGTGGCTGCACTAATTTGCAACCCCACCAGCAATATATGAGTGTACCTTTTCCCCCACACCCTCACCAACATCTATTGTTGCTTGTATTCTTGATAATAGACCTTCTAATTGGGGTGAGATGATATCTTAAGGTAGTTTTGATTTGATTTGTTGATATCTTAAGGTAGTTTCTCTTATTACTAGAGATGTTGAACATTTTTTCATATACCTATTGATTGCTTATAGATCCTCTTCTGTGAAGTGTCTGCTCATTTCCTTAGCCCATTTATTGATTGGGTTATTTGTATTCTTGGTGTAAAGTTTTTTGAGTTCTTTATAAATTCTGGTGCTCCATCTGAAGTGCATGTGGTAAAGATTTTCTCCCACTCTGTAAGCTCTCTCTTCACACTGCTGATTGTTTCCTTTGCTGAGAAAAAACTTTTCAGTTTGAATCTGTCCCAATTATTGATTGTGTTTTTATTTCTTATTCTTATTGTGTTTTTATTTCTTGTGCTTTGGCAGTCATGTTAAGGAAGTCTGGTCCTAAGCCAACATGATGAAGATTTGGACCTACTTTTTCTTCTGTTAGGTGCAGAGTCTCTGGTCTGATTTCTAGGTCCTTGATCCATTTTGAGTTGAGTTTTGTACAGGGTGAGAGATATGGGTTTAGTTTCCTTTTGCTGCATATGGATTTCCAGTTTTCCCAGCACCATTTGTTGAAGAGGCTACCTTTTCTCCATTGTATGTTTTTGGCTCCTTTGTCAAGTATGAGATAACTGTATTTATGTGGGTTTGTCTGGGTGTCCTCTATTTTGTACCATTGATCTACCTGCCTATTTTGGTGCCAATACCATGCTGTTTTTGTTACTATTGCTCTGTAATATAGTTGAAGGTCTGGTATTGGGATACCACCTGCTTCGCTCTTCTTGCTAAGGATTGCTTTAGTTATTCTAGGTCTCTTATTCCTCCAAATGAATTTCATGATTGCTTGCTCTATTTCTATGAGGTAGATCATTGGGATTTTAATTGGAATTGAATTGAATTTGTATAGCGCTTTTGGTAGTATGGCCATTTTGATAATATTAATTCTGCTTATCCAAGAACGTGGAAAATCTTTCCATCTTCTCAGACTTTCTTTAATTTCTTTCTTTAGTGTTCTATAGTTCTCATTGTAGAGGTCTCTCACCTCTTTTGTTAAATTGACTCCCAGGTATTTTATTTATTTATTTTTTTGAGGCTATTGTGAATGGGGTAGTTTTCCTAATTTCTCTTCCAGAGGATTCATCACTTATTAATAAGAATGCATTAGATTTATGAGTGTTGATCTTATATCCTGCTACTTTACTGAATTCATTTATGAGTTCTAGAAGTTTTCTGGTGGAATTTTTCAGCTCCTCTAAATATAGAATCATATCATCTGCAAATAATGATAGTTTAAGTTCTTCTTTTTCTATTCAAATCCATTTTTTTTCTTTAGTTTGTCTAATTGCTAGAATTTCAAGAACGATGTTGAATAGAAGTGGCGAAAGAGGGCATCCCTGCCTTGTTCCAGTTTTTAGAGGGAATGCTTTCAGTTTTTGTCCATTTATAATGATGTTGATTGTGGACTTAGCATAAATAGCCTTTACAAAGTTGAGGTATGTTCCTTCTATCCCTATTTTTTCTAGTGCTTTGAGCATGAAGGGGTGCTGTATTTTATCAAATGTTTTTTCTGCATCTATTGAAATAATCATGTGGTTCTTAACTTAAAACCTGTTGATGTGGTGAATTACATTTATAGATTTCTGGATATTGAACCAACCTTGCATCCTTAGGACGAAACCCACTTGATTAAGGTACACTATCTTTTAAATATGCTTTTGTATGCGATTTGCTAAACTTTCGTTAAGGATTTTTGCATCTACGTTCATTAGGGACATTGGTCTGAAAATTTTTTTCTTGATGTGTTTTTGTCTGGTTTTGGTACCAGGGTGATATTAGCTTCATAGAATGAGTCTGGGAGAGTTCCCTCCTCTTCTATCTCATGGAATACTTTGAGGATTATTGGAATGAGCTCTTCTTTGATGGTCTTGTAGAACTCAACTGAGAATCCATCTGGTCCTGGACTTTTCTTGGTAGGTAGGTTCTTGATGAGTTCTTCTATTTCATTGCTTGAAACTGGTTTATTTAAATTGTGTATGTCCTCCATATTCAGTTTGGGTGGGTCATATGTCTCTAGAAACCTATCAATGTCTTCAAGATTATCTATTTTGTTGGAGTTTAGATTTTCAAAATAGTTTCTAATTATGTTTTGTATTTCAATAGTGTCCGTCATGATCATTCCTTTTTCATCACAAATTTTAGTAATTTGAGTTTTCTCTCTCCTTCTCTTTGTTACTGTGGCTAAGGGTTTATCAATTTTGTTTATTTTTTCAAAGAACCAACTTTTTGTTTTGTCAATTTTTTGAATAGTTCCTTTTGTTTCAATTTCATTGACTTCAGCTCTGATTTTAATTATTTCCTGTCTTCTACTACTTTTGGTGCTAATCTGTTCTTCTTTCTCTAGGGTTTTGAGCTGTAATGTGAAGTTGTTTATTTGTTTACTTTTCATTCTTTTGTTGAATGTGCTCCATGCAATGAATTTTCCTCTTAGTACTGCTTCCATAGTGTCCCAGAGATTTCAATATGTTGTATCATTGTTCTCATTTATTTCTATGAATTTTTGTATTTCTCCCCTGATGTCTTTTGTTATCCATACATCATTCAATAGAGTATTATTTAATCTCCAGGTGTTGGAATAGTTTCTGTTTTTTATTTTATTATTGATTTCTAATTTCATTCCATTGTGATCTGACAAAATTCAAGGTATTGTAACTATCTTTTTTATTTGCTAAGAGCAGCTTTGTGGCATAACATATGGTCTATTTTAGAGAAGGATCCATGTGCTGCTGAGAAGAAAGTGTATTCACTTGTTGCTGGATGGAATACTCTATATATGTCTGTTAAGTCTATATTATTGATTGTGCTATTGAGATCTATGATTTCTTTGTTCAATTTTTGTTTGGAAGATATGTCCAATAGTGAGAGAGGTGTATTAGAGTCACCTAGTATTATTGTGTTGTGGTCTATTAGGTTCCTGATTGAGAAGTATTTGTTTAACATACATGGATGTGCTATTGTTTGGAGCATAAATATTTATGATTATTATGTCTTGCTGATTTATTCTTCCCTTAAGCAGTATGAAATGACCATCTTTATCCCTTCTGACTATCTTTGGCTTGAAGTCTGCTTTATCTGAAATTAGAATGGAAATCCCTGCTTTTTTACTGAGTCCATGTGCATAGTATGTTTTTCCCCATCCTTTCACCTTCAGTCTGTGGATGTCCTTTTCTATGAGATGAGTTTCTTGAAGGCAGCATATCATTGGGTCTTTCTTTTTAATCCAATCTGCCAGTCTATGTCTTTTGATTTCTGAGTTTAGGCCATTAACATTCAGGGTTATTGTTGAGATATGACTTGCATTCCTGGTCATTTTGATTTATTTTTGGCTTTTAACTTGACTTGGTTTCTCCTACCAACCTAACCTAACCTCCTAACCTCCTTAATTGGTTATTCCTTTAGGGTATTTCCTCCCTTTTTGGGTTACATTGTTGTTTTTCATTTCTTCCTCTTGGAATATTTTGCTGAGAATGTTCTGTAGTGCAGGCTTTCTATTTTTGAATTCTTTTAGCTTTTGTTTATCATGGAAGGATTTTATTTCATCATCAAATCTGAAGGTAATTTTGCTGGGTATAAGATTCTTGGTTGGCATCCATTTTCTTTCAGAGCTTGAAATATGTTGTTCCAAGCCCTTCTAGCTTTTAGGGTCTGGACTGAGAAATCTGCTGATATCCGTATTGGCTTCCCCCTGTATGTAATCTGATGCTTTTCTCTCGCAGCCTTTAAAATTCTATCTTTATTTTGTATGTTAGGTATTTTCATTATAATGTGCCTAGGTGTGGATCTGTTGCAATTTTGTGCATTTGGTGTCCTCTAAGCTTCTTGTATTTGATTTTCCATCTCATTTGTCAGATTTGGGAAATTTTCTGATATTATTTTGTTGAAGAGATTATTCATTCCTTTGGTTTGTATCTCTATGCCTTCCTCAATCCCAATAATTCTTAAATTTGGTCTTTTCATGATGTCCCATATTTCTTGGTGGTTCTGTTCATGATTCGTTACCATCTTCTCTGTTTGGTCGACTTTGTTTTCAAGATTAAATATTTTGTCTTCATTGTCTGAGGTTCTGTCTTCCAAGTGATCTAGCCTGTTAGTCATGCTTTCTATTGAGTTTTTAATTTAATTTATTGTTTCCTTCATTTCAAGAATTTCTGTTTGTTTTTTTTCAGAATTTCTATCTCTTTATTGAAATGATTTTTTGCTTCCTGCAATTGCTCTATTAGCTGATTATTCATAGTCTGCATTTCCTCTCTCATCACATCATTTGCTTCTTGGATCATTTTAATTACGTACATTCTGAACTCCCTTTCTGACATTCCTTCTACCATGTTGTCATTGGATTCTATTGATATATCATCTAGGTTTGTTTGGGACACTTTCTTTGCTTGTTTTCTCATGTTGCTCATGTATCTTCCCCTCTAGCAGTGCGAATCAGAGGTATTGCTGTTTCCCTTTAAAGACTTATCATGTCCCTGCAGATTTTCAATACCTCACCTTGAGGAGATTAATATTAGCAGCACACCATATAAACAATATGCATCCTTAATCCATATATACCCTATTTAAATATTAACTGTTGTCATAATATACAGAGACGGGTTCACCTTATTATCTGCAGCATAGCCAATAGGTTTGCAATATGGAGCACAATTTCAAATGGTGGAAAAAGAGGATGAGGATGGGTGTAGAATATAATGTTAATGAGATAGGAAGTTAGTCTATAAAGGTACTATGTTGTAGGAATAGTGAAAGTGGGATTAAAAGGTATAGGTTGTCAGCATGAGAAAAGAGAGTCATCAAGGAAATAAATAAGAGGTGATAGGTATATTAATAAAAAAAGGGTGGGAATATAATAGGTATAATAGGGATAACTGTAATACTATTTTTAAAAAGTTCAGCAATAAATTATACTGTACTGTTCAAACCTCCTATTTTTCAATAGTCTGTTGCCTGAGAGGTGCTTGATAATGCGGTGCTCAGGCCTTAGGGCAAGGTCAAGTGGCCAGGAAAGTCGAGCAACTGGTCCTCTGGGCTCCTCCCGGCTGGAACTGCACGCCCCCCGGAGCAGGCCTAGTCAGGCCTGCAGGGAGGGTCGAGTGGCCTCCATACTGTATTGTTTAAGAAATAATATCAACAAAAAAGTCTGTACTTAGTAAAGATCCATTAAAAATACATTTACATATGTGATTGATCGAATGTGTGGAGAAGGAACTTGTAGATATAGAGGACCAACCGACTCTGCCTTTTTGGATTGTGAGGAATAAGTTCACCTAAAACGTTGAAGATACTGGCTGTTGTGCAGCAAGTGTTTAGTGGATGTAAGCTGCTGTAGTTAATAACTTCAATGCTGTTGTCAGTTATAGGTCACATACCTAGGGAAGAGATAAAAATAAAGTGATAAAAAGAACACTGTCAATTTTTTTTTAGGTTACTAATGAATCCAGTCCAGTGATTCTATAAAATTTAAAAGAATCTTAAAAACAAAAATTCCATAAGTTGGCCAATCCTAATAAGTCCTTGACTAATGCCCACCTAGTCTTTTCTACTCAGAGACCAGCTTCCAGAGAGCTCTGGTGTGCTGGCTATGTTTGCCTTTAGAATCCTGTAAGCTGAATGTACCCTCTGCCCTGTGGTTTTTCTGCCCTAAAAACCTAAGAATGAAGATAGTATGGGTAGCACCATTTCTGTAGAAACAGCCCTAACATCTCTTTACTTATGTCACACTTTGTAAGGCTGGCTGATATTTTCCTCAGACTTTTAACATCTAAGTTTACAAATATTTAGTAATTTACTGATTCGTTCAACACACACACACACACACACACCATGCCTACCAGGCCTACCATGCCTAAGAATGGATAAATTCCTGTGAAAATATCTGAGCAAGGTCCCCGTCGCCAAGATCCTGACACCTGCAGGTGATGTCAAAGGCTACTAGAATGTAGCGAGCACACAAGATTGGTGAATGTTCAGCTTTGGGAACAGGAAGTCAGGGATGCCTTCTTGGAGGAAATGGTATTGCCGCAGATGAGGCTGAAGGAGTGAGTTGGAGTCATCTAGGCCAAGGGGTGGGAGCTGGCGGCAGGTCATTGAATATGAAGCATGAGTGTACTGGAGAATGAAATTGATCAAATTATGGTCTGCACATGTATGAATATGTCACAGTGAATTCCACTGTTATGTGTACTTCTTATCACCAATAAAAATAAAAATAAAAAACCTGAGTGTGAGAAGATGAGGGCAGAGATGAGCAACCCTAGTATGACAAGCTGGCTATAAGCATCAAATTCCATCCGAGGATAATGATTTTGTTCTGAAAGTGACTAGTAATCGGGCCAAGGCTACTGTGATCACATTTCCATTATAGAAACCATCACTCCTTTCAGGCAGTTCTGTTCTTTTCAGAACACCTCCACTTGTTGGTGCAGGCTACCTGGTTCATCTCCATGGACAAGGACAGACTGGCTTTGCTACCTACAAAAGCATTTCTTCCTCAGTTTATTTCCCACAAACTGTATATGGACAGCAAGAGTAAAAACAGGGTCTTCTCTTTTTAAATAATCTGTTCCTCATTGAAGTTCTGATGTGCTATTTGCAAAGAAACTACGTGCATGTACTTGTACATAAAAATATGATTGCTCATGAAAGCGATCCCTGAGCCCTTACCACTCACAGGATGCAGCTGCCCCTCCCTCTCATGGAAATGAAAACAAACCAACAAACCTACTGGAGTTTTGTTTAGACCTTGAGAATTTTTTTCAATGCACATGTGGAAGCCCCATGACCCAGAGTCTCTATAGCTCGCTATTACCTAATTCAGATGGCAGAAGTTGGCTGAAGTCCTGAAATTGAGTAATTCATAGTAAGTGCTGCTTTCTTGGGGAAAAAAATTATTATATAATTTATGGGAATCTATTTGTATTTTATAATGACATAATTTCTAGACTTTTCAGTGTTCTTCCCAGGAATGAAATTGGCTCAGAAAAATTCCATGTAAGAATATGTATAATAAAGCCCTTATTTAGATCTTAAAAGATGAAATTCTTAAGATGTATTAATGGAAACCCATTTTTCTCCATCCACACTGAATAAACAAAGACCATTTTGTAAAAGGCATCCTGTGGATTTCTTTGTCAGATCTTGGATAACTGGAATGACTGATTGGATTAGCCAATCCCAGTTGTTCCAGATTTTTCTTTCATTTCCTTTCTTTCTTTCTTTCTTTCTTTCTTTCTTTCTTTCTTTTTTAAAAATATTTTGTTTTAGTTGTAGGTGGATACAAAACCTTTTTTAAAATTTTCGTATGGTGCTGAGGATTGAATCCAGGGCCTCACACATGCTAGGTGAGTGCTCCACACCAAACCACAATCCCAGCCCCCACTTCCTCTGCTTGAACTCACCTAGCACATTCATTCAATATGGAGCTACTAATCAGGATGTGTAAATTAATCTGAAAGAAGGTATTATGGGTTGAATGAGTTTAGTGCCTGTATTTCTGTAAGTAATTGTTTTCTAAAGGTGAGTTCTTAGTGGTGAGATTTGATCGATCAGTAGGAAACAATGGAGAAAGATCTCTTGGGCAGTAGGCACTTCCATCATCCTTTTAAGTCAGACAACAGCGGTGACCAATTACTTTGCTGACTCATAAGTGGGTCCACTGCCAAAGGACACAGGGCCATCCTTCTCTTCTTCATTGACACAAACACTTTCAGGTTATGTTGAGATTTAGCTTAGTAGTCAGCAACACATTAGTCACCACTACAGAGTATGAGCCCTGAAATATTCTTCCTGGTCTGCCTTGGTCACTGAACCCTGGCATTTCAAGAACCATCTGTTTGGATTATTTGGAATAAAGATGCATCTTCATCATTTCCAGATCCTGACCTTCGCTGCACCAAAGGATAAGCTTCAAAGTCATGAAAAGACATAGATATTGTACCACACACAATGGACTACTAACAAACACAATATAATGTGTTATTTCATCTAATTTTGAGTGAAGAACTTGCAAGTATGTATCATTCAGTGCAATGTAGATATTTTAATAATAATAAAGGTATAACTTGTTTATGGATACATGTGAATTTAATACATTTGTAAAAACTCAATAGAAGATCACACATACACATCAAGTCAGATGTTACTTGGGAGAAAAGAGGAGGGAAGAACATGGCTTGAAATTGTCATTCCTATTACAATGGTAACGTGTTAAATCTTGAATGTGAGACACAGTTTCTTTTTCTATGCACATAATCTTTTGAAATATTTGTATTTATTAATTATTTTCCCCACTTTACTGAGATATAGTTGAGAAAAAGTGATTTGATATATGTATACATTGTGAAATATTCAGCATCATCAAGTCAATTAATATATCCATTGACTCACAAAACTACCTTTTCTTATTTTTGTGGTGAGAACACAAAGATCTATCCTCTTAGAGATTAGCAAGATGGCTAGATAGAGGAACCTGGCTATAAAGAAACAGGTGCAGAGCCCCACATTGAGGTGAATGACCATGACAGAACACTGGAATTCAACAGTATAAAAATGGAAACCTTGTAAAATCCAGAGACTGAGACAAAAACTCAGCAAGTGAAACAAAATATCTTAGTACCTGCTGCCTCAGCTCAGCTGGGGGATGCTGAGTCTCCCTTCCACAGGAGCAAAGGTGAAAAGTGTCTGAGTAAACAACCAGTAAGCTACCACTAAGTTTTGCAACACTTACCAACCTGCAGCCTAAGTAAATAAGAGGCCTGAAATCTGCATATCCTCTAACTTTGGGAAAGGAACTCACTTATCTCACAGCAAACCCCAGGGTACTGCAGCTGGGAGCCATCTTGAGAAGGCACCTATGGTCGAGTAGGCACTGCTCTAGGTCTAGGAGTCAGAAACCCCTGGATGTTCCATATCTGGGTCCCTGCAGACATTCCACTGCACTGGCCTCAAGTGCCAGACTTGGCTCTGTGGAGTGGTGATCAACCCTCTTCAGAGTGCTACCTAGTGGGGAACAGTATGGAGGTCACCATTGTCAAGAACTGGGGTGTTGGGGAGCTGACCTCTGAGATGAGAGGCATGGTCAGTTGTGAGTGGTTTTATAGGATGCTGGGATGGAGGGCAGTTACCCACTGGGTTTTTGCTGTCCCTCTCCCAGTGCAGTGCTCAGGCAACTGTCACTAACAAGGCAGATGTTCTACACTGAGGTTGCATGGCTGCCCTGTCTGTGGAAGCTTGGTGGAGCAGTCTGTCAATATTGCTAACATTGCTGCTCCAGCCATTGCCCTATTCTTAGGGCTCACAGCCTAAGAAAGTCTGGGGAGAAATTTTGCTCACTGCTGACCACATTCTGCTCTCACATGCTCCTGATGAGAACCCCAGCTGAGAGGAATTTTACTTTGCTCCAGTTACGATCCCCTTCCCAACTCCATCACTAGTGGGTGCTACAACTGAAGTAGTGGGGGCAAGAGGGAGAAACTCCTCCAGCTATTTCCAAGTCCTCATTTTACATGGCTAGGGGGTTCTGAGGTTTGACTAATAGGTGGACAGGTCAACAGTAGCAGGAGAGAGAAGCAACACAACTTTTGCTGCCACCCGACCCCTGCAGACCCCTTGCACCAGTCACTCCTGTAGCTTGTCCAGTCGTGCATTGCTGACAAGACTGGTGTGACTGTCACAGAATGGGTGCTGTGATTCTTGCCTCTCCCTCTCCCCATGAAGCAGCTGGAACTGCACCAGCGTCTAATCAGAGGACAATGTTTCAGTCCCCTCCCCACTGCTGCAGCACGCGTTCAAGCAACCAGCAATAGAGCCAATGTCAACATTATCTAAGGAAAATCCCTCCTCTGAATGGGGCCACCACTCCCATGTGGGAGTCACCACACAGGCTGCACCTTATATTCTCTGCAGAATGTTCTATGTGCACCTAAGAGGAGTGCATATTCTGCAATTGTCTAGAAAATTCTATATGTTTCTTGTGTTCATTTAGTCTATAATGTCATTCAAATCAACTGTCTCTGTTGATTTTCTGTCTGAATATTCTATCAATTATTATAAATGGGGTATTAAAATTCCTTCCTATTTTTGTATTGTTGTCAATTTCTGTATAGAGATCAGTCAATATTTGCTTTACATATTTGGATGTTCCAATGCTGTGTGGTATATTTTTATAACTGTTATCCGCTCCCATTAAATTAACCTTTTTATCATTATACAAAGAACTTCTTTGTCTTCAGAGACAGTTTTAGACCTAAAATCTGTCTGGAAAGATACATGTAGAGTCAGTTATGCTTTCTTTAATTTGTGGTATTCATGAGATACTCTTTTTGCCCCTTCATTTTCAGCCTGTGAGTCCTTAAATCTAGGTAAGTCCCTCATAGACAGCATGTAGCTAGATCCTGTTTTCTTTTGACCCATCCGACCACTATATGCCTTTTGATTGACAAGCTTGATCCCTTAATACTTATGGCAGTTATTGATGATAGTACT